>BQNB010005268.1:0-10000 GCA_026074375.1 Tanacetum coccineum | reverse complement strand
ACTAAGTTGTTGGAGCGAATGGAACAAAACATAGGTATGCATTCCTTTTTCATTATTGCATTTTACAAGTTTGATTTAATGCATGTTTTGAACTTACATTTAATAAAATACCACTTAGTAAGAAAAGGGAAAAAAGGCAAGCGACTTTAATAAGAGGAGTTCTGTTTGGATAAACGATAGCAAGAAATACGTGTGATGGTAAGAATTAATTTCCAAGCAGTATGTCGGCTGATATAACCAAATTTCAGATATACTTAAATAAGGTGTAATGCATTCAGACTGAACATGTGAAAGAACCTCGAGGGTAGTCAAAGTCATGGTTTAATCTGTTCAACCATTTTGTTGCTATCGTTTTGCGACGATGAGCTAATATTAGCATTTTTTATGTTCAGACGGTGCTGAATTGGATTGACGCAGATGAGGGTAATGATGAAGGAGGAGGATTCAGAACCTTATGTCCAGGCAACAGCATCATATTTTGAGGAGTAATATTGATAATGTATTGCCATTGGTAACATTGACTGCATGGCCTCTCTTTTTGGAATTTTCACATTAATCTTTCTAACTAGGCCAAATATAACAAGTTTTGTACAGGAAGTATTTAGTTTTATGTATCAAATATCAAACTGATGGTATTTTGTGTTGCATATTAATTCCTAAACCCATTTTGTTACCCAAACACGCTATTTTTATTGAAAGTGTATACATAGTGCATCCTCTTTTATGAAATGTCACCCCATTCGCGACGCCCAATAATCAACCCGCAGCAACGCGCGAGCAAAAACCCTCGTACTTAGACATATATCACATTTTAGTGATGATAGACATAAATAAATTTAAACATGTCTTACATTTTTAGTTTTTGTACACTTTACTTTTTATTTTATTTTTGACTTATTTATTGTTATCGAATCACAATAAATTTAAAAATCTGAGTTCACAAAATATGAGTTTTACTACATCCACAAACAATCTACAAAGAAACATCCACAAATATGTGTTGTGATGTTTTGATTGGTGTATTTTGATACACTTTCTCTCTCTTCTTTTTAATTTAGTCAATCACACATAGATAACACATGTTTGTGGATGTTTCTTTGTGGATTGTTTGTGGATGTAACAAAACTCACAAAATATAAGCCAAATTAAATAGTTCCAAGCTTATAAACTTAATTGAACACCTCTTAACATTTGAATATTTTCTTTAAGGTACAAAATATTTTACGGAAACCGTAACAACTTTTTGACTATCTTTACTATATATATATATATAAAGAAAATAATTTGTTTAAAGAGGCAATATCAGGTCGGCTCCGGTTCCGTTGAGAAGGTTTTTATTTTGAAAATATTGAGAAATCTACGTTTGAGTATATTGATTCATATTTTTTGATTTTATTCACAAGTAAACATCATTTAATAGTTAATCAAATCTATAAATCACAAATTTGATTCACAAATCATTGCTAAAATCGAGTTATGGTAATGATTCCTTAAATTTGTGTAAAAGATTCAGTATTTTACTTATATTGCAAAAACGAGATATTTTTTAACATTGATTCGAATTATTTTACACATTTTGAATTATAATCACATTAAAATGAGTTTTACGCTTGAAAAACTTGAATCAAAGTTAAAAATCTATCATTTTTGAAAACCTTCTCAATCTTCTCAAAATAAAAACTTTCTCAATCGATCCGGATTCATATCAAGTCTCCCCTTTTTTATTTGAAAAGTTCATATTTACCCAAACATGTTCTGAAAACATCGTATATTATGCATTCAATGTATTTTCGGTATATATAACATTAAACATGAAAGTAGAGGAGATATAAAATAAAGGTACTACTATTGGCACTCCTCCTGACCTACTAAAAAGTAACAAAAAAATACAAAACATTCTCTTTGTATTTCCTGTTTAGAGTACAACATAACTTTTTATCAGTTTATGTTTCGTACTTTTTGACAGTTTAATATTTTTAACTTGTCAAACTTTATATTTTTTGTTTCACACTTTTCGTTTCACAGTTTTATAATATAAACAAAATTTAAAAAAATTAAAAAACGCAAAAAAAACAAAATTATATTTTAGGAGGTTCTTATAACCTATCCTTTAAAGCAATAGATATACAACTGAATAATAGAAAAATGTTAGACACCAATTGTTTTAAACAAAATTTAGAGTCACTACTCACTACTCGTGCTAGAGACTTGTAAAAGGCATGAATGATTTATGGGTTTAAGTTATAAGTTTTATGTACTCGCAACGCGCCTTTTACTTTTTTCTTAGGAATAGAGCCCCATAGCGTTGCATGTTTAGAACTTTGTTGCTCTTTTAGGTCTTGGTTTTATTTTGCCTTAAGCCTCGTTCTTTGTGTGCGATATCCTTTTGTGCCCTTGCCTGTTTGTGTTTTTTGCTTTTATGATGTTAATGTTTTTGTCTTCGCTGCCTCTTATGCGTTTTTTATATGTCTATATTCTACATTCTCTTAGTTGTGTATGCTTTTATGTTTGTATGTCCTTGCTCTTTAAGATTTTATTATGGTCTTTGTCTTTTGCTTGTATGCTTGATTTTTATCGTATGTTGCCTATATATGCCTTGTCCTTGATATTGCTTACTTGCACACTTACACTGGTCAGAGGCCCCCGGAAGCAGTCTCTCTAATTCTGGGTTTTATCCTGGAGGTAGGGGTAGCGTCTGTCTACATTTCACCTCCTCCGTACCTCACCATAGCGGGATTGGGTATGTTGTTGTTGTTATTTTTGTGCAACGTCAATGCGTACATCCATTTTTTTAACGCTGGATTTTTATAAACACTAGCAAGAAGCTAGAAAAAAGCAATTACAAAGTTACAAGCAAAGGATTTTTTAACCAATCAACCCAACTAAAGTTTGCAATGCATCTAGATCTACACGAGCCACGATATCATCAAACAAACATCTTTCACATGGATGCTCGAATCAAATAGCGCCTTATTACGAAAATTCCAAACAAGCCACCACATAATATAGTACACACCTTCCAACGCTTGTTTTAGATTAGACAGAAGATGGAGATTCTTAAACCATTCCAACCACTCCTCGTATGAAGGCGTCTCTAAAATTCTAAATCCCACCAAGTAGAAATCTTACGAGAAATATCTCTCACCACAGAACAAGCAAAGAAAATATGTCTGGTTGATTCCACAGCCTTTTCACAATTCAGACATTAGATAGATTCAAGTTCCATCCCTCTTCGAGAAAGATTAATACGAGTGGGTAAACTATCCAACTTAACTCTCCAAGCATGAATATTTACCTTTTTTTCGAACTGCCTTGATCCAACGAGTTTGATAAGAGACCTCCAATAACTTTTGATCATCTATATAGCTTCTCGCCAAAGCAACCGAGAACTCCCCCAAGCCCATCAACGACCAAAACCATCTATCTTGCATCATAGGGAGATTAAAACCCTCCGCATTTGTCGACATCGCTAAGAACTGATCATGCTTGGTACCTCCCCTCATAATACGCCTCAAAGAAACACCCACGTTATCATGTGCCAATTTTGCCGCTATAGAAATATTTTTGATTCCAATGCATACACCCTAGGATATAAAGATTTAAAAGGAACCCCCCCTTCCAAACGTCTTCCCAAAAAGAAGTATCCTCACCATTACTAACTTTTTTCTTTATGAATCCTAGCAGATCAATCCCTTGACGATTAAGAAGAGCCGTTTCACGAACTATATCTATCCATGTAGACGAACAACAATATTTTGGAGGGTTACCAAGTTTTCCATCCTCACCATGAATACCTTTTATGACCATAACCACAAAGAATTATTTTGAGTTCAAAAACGCCAAACCTACTTAAACATAAGAGCACGGTTCAACGTATAGAAACACGACACGCCAAGAGTCCTTTTCTCTTTTGAAGCCAACACATTACTCCACTTTATCGACATCAACTTACGTTCATTATATGCCACTTCTTTTTAACACGTAACGACACTTTAAACAACGACATGTAAAAGATAGGAATCGAACCCAAAATCGATTTAAGAAGAGTTAATCTTCCTCCGATTAAAAGCGTCTTCATCTTCCACTTAGAAAGATGACATAGAAGTTTATTCACAATCTCCTCCCAGGAATTAATACGAGACACGAAACTTCCAACTTTAATACCTAAATAAGAAAAAAAGAAGTTTAAATGTTAAGCAACCAACTCTCTTAGCTACTTGATTAGCTTTGTTATCTTCTACAGTTATCCCAATTATTTTACTCTTATGCATGTTGATATGTAGACCAGATGCATGGAAAAAGAATTACAATGCATGCACAACATTAGTAACCTTTACATCACTCCATTGCCCAAAAAACCACATCGTTGGCGTAAAACAAGTGTGATAGATTCAACGACGTACCGAAAGAAACACCATTAAATAAGCTGACATTAACGACTTGTTGGAATGATAGATGAAGACTTTCCATAACTAATATAAATAATAATGGGGAAATAGGGTCTCCCTATTTAAGGCCTTTGTGAAATTGGAATTCTCCATTAGGGCTCCCGTTTACAAGAATAGATCCCCTAAAGGATCTTAAGCAGCTTTGAATCTACCCACGCCATTGATCACCAAAACCAAAATTCCTCAAAACATCGTCCAAGTAATCCCACAGAACTGAGTTGTAAGCCTTCTCAAAATCTATCTTGAATATCAAAGTTTGTTTCTTCATGGAGCCTTCTCAAAATCTACCTTAAATATCAAAGTTTGTTTCTTTTTGGATTTACACCACTGTATTAGCTCGTTCAAAATAAAAGGACCATCTAGGATTTGCCTATTCGTGAATAAGCGGATTGAACTTCATTAACAATATCTCCCAGAATAAGCATTAACCGATTCGCCAATATCTTAGTAATAATTTTATATAAGCTTCTAATTAAACTAATAGGCCTAAAATCTTTCACCAACTTAGCGTCTTAAGATTTCAAAATCAAAGCAATAAACGATAAATTACCCCCTTTAGGAAACAATCCATGTTGGTAAAAATGAGACACTCCTTCTACCATATCGCTCTCTATTAAACTCTAATACCTACGATAAAAATCAAACGTAAAACCATCCGGACCCGAGGATTTATCCAAGCCACAATCCCAAACCGCCCTTTTAATTTTATCTTTGGTAAAATTTCTTTCCAACTCAGCCTTTTGATCCACATATCACTGATTAGGAAACCCTATATCAAGTTTAAATCGAGACGATAATGAACGAGCAAAACGATCTTTAAAATAGGATAGAAATTCATTTCCACCTCACGAGGATCATCTATCCAAACACCATCAACTAGAATGCCTCGAATTGCAAGCATACTTCTTTGTTTATCTATGAAACCATGGAAGTATTTAGAATTTTCTTCTCCTTCAATCGACCACTTAATCTTAGCTTTTTGAGCTACTTCCAACGATTTAATTTTATCCAAGTCTTGTAACATTTTCACATTATTCATACGATCCTCTAAAATATTAGAATTAGCACCCCCTTTATCTAAAATAATATATACCTTAGTTAACTTTTCCTTTAGCCTTTTTCTATGAGTTTGAGTCCATTCTTTATTTTCTTTAACCCACGAACGAATCTTCGCTTTAAGATTTTTCATTTTCTTCAACAACCTTACCAAGGCATGTGGCTCAGTAGTCAAAGACTCACTCCATATTTCTTCCACAAATTTATCAAAATCTTCCAATTCAAACCAATAATGATAAAACCGAAACGGTGTAGGACCGTTATATAACACCCCCAAAAATATGTGAGAGCGGAATAGGTAACCGGGGGCGTTACGTTGTAATACATAAGCACAAGTTATAAGACCTCTAAATGAGTCGTTTGATATAATAACTTCGTTGTTTCATTAAAAGAGTTAAATAAAAATAACTTGTCCCACATTTGCATCACTAGAAAATATTGTTTAAAATACAACGAAGATAGAGTTGTGCTAATGAAATTCATGAAAAATATGCCTTGAAAGAATGCAGACTCCATGCACTTGAAATACACCTTAGCGGTTAGGCACCTGAGAAATACATGCTTAAAAATGTCAACATAACATTGGTGAGTTCATAGGTTTAAATAATTAAATAAAGTTGGAGCACAATTTTAATATGGCATGACTATTGTAACACATACAATATTAATAAAACGTAATTACGATTTCCTAAGCTCATGACAGCGAAGCTACAACACCGTTTGCATGTAAACAAATACATGAATAATAATACCCACGCAAGTGTTCAATCCTCAACACTCGAAATCCAACATGGTAACGTTCGTTAGTTCGGTCCTCCGAAACTAGTAAGGGCTTAACTTACCCGAACGGGGAAGTTACTCCCAATATATATATTTATAACACTCGCGCATACACAAAGTAATTAACGGTTCATGATATTTGAGGCACACAGGATTATCGCTACTTAGGCCTAATTGTAATCATTTAAGGGAAAAGTTCTTGCTTTCATTAGTATAAAAACAAAGCAATGTATCTCACCCCGAAATTTATAAAATGAATGTAAAATAATTAAAGCGGTGCTATAAACTCACCTTAATTGAAAGTATCGGTTTCGAGAAAATTGAACACAGGAAAATGCCACAAATAGTTCCGAATGCAACCTAATTAAATACGGGTCGACTTAAGATTATGCATGCAAAATAAAATGATGTAGTATATTTTTATAACATTATATCACCACCTAATAGTTTGCGTTTTAGTTTTATAAGTCAAAATAATGTTTACGTCTAATTCGCTATTTTTATCCGTCATTTTATAACATACTATTATTTTAAAGTAATTAATATATTAAATCTTATCTAGCTTACTAAATAATATTTTCAAAAGTTTACGACGCGTATAAATAATATATAAGTTATACTATAATATTTTCTTAATGTTTTTATAACTCAAACAGACTCGAAAACACCCGAAAACACCTTTTTAATACCCAAACAGCACACTATTTTATAAAAGTATATACATTCTGGTCCAGATTTATAAATGTCATAACTTCTTCGTTATAAAGATTCACGGAACGAGCGAGTACTACATTTTTACGTAAGGTCGAGCTCCACAAAACATCTTTCATAAATTTTTCCCGACTCGAAACCGAAAAGGGTCAAAAACGGGTTTGACCAGGTCTGACCAGAATGTTATAAAACCAGTTTTTGCCGAAAAACTTACTAAACTTCTTTTGGCCGTATCTCATTCGTTTTAAGTCTGATTTTTACGTTTTTTATATCTACGGAATCGTATAAAGATATACTATCATATTTTTAAGGCATCGACTATTCAAAATCATATTTATGGCACAAAAACCTAGGTACTAATTCTGGACAGCAACATTATTATTTATATTCTACCACTTTAATTCTTTCACAAATTGCAACTCCATACTAACCTAATACCTTCCACCAATTTTCATCACTTTTCATCACAACAACAAGTTCATACTAACATAGTCCTTTCCACCAATTTATCACAAATAAATATAAATTTAAGAACAAGAATAAATTACACAACTTTACTAGTTTAAATTTATAATTAATCATTTTAACAACAAAGTTAATATTTCAACAAGTAATTTATAAAGTGACTAAAATAAGTAGTTTATGTGTATGTATATATTTTTATTATTCATTTTATAAATTCTTTGCTAGTCTGTATATATATATATATATATATATATATATATATATATATATAAAGTTTACTTGTTCCTTTTACAAAATATTTGAAAATACAATCTAGTGGTGATACAAGTTTATGAATGTGATGTTTATGCAAAAATATATGGAATGAAAATATGAGATGAGAATATGAAAACTTAGATGATGAGATGATGAAAATACTTATATCAAACCTCAAGTAATGTTTGATTTTAATCTAACCTTAACACTTTTTGAAAAATACTTGTAGCTTATCAAAATAATTTTTCTTCTTACTTCTTACTTGGGCCGATTATATTGAGAGAGAAAAAGAGACTATGTGAAATTTTTGCTAGTGGAATGAATAACTAGTTAAGTGTTGGTTTATATAGGAATTTGGAAGGTAAGTTGAATGGTAAAAATATGAGATCATATGCATATGTATGAACAAATAAGGCAAGACTTATGTTAGAAATTTGTGTGTGTATAGAGGCGGCTAAAGGAGAGAATCACGAGGGGGGGAATGATGGAAATGGTGTTTAACACTATTAACATGTGATATATGATTAAAAGGGTAAGGTTATGTTTAGAAGCAAGTAAACCAATTTGTCTTAATACCTCATATATATAAGCCATAAATATTAAGTCTAGGAGGGGGAATTTATGTATTTTTTGATAGTATAGGGTGTAGTTATGTGTGCATGTAAAGGCGGTAAAGCGTTGGTTAATTGTATATATACATGCATGCAAAACCATGCAAGTTTAAATAGTTTACGTAAAACTTGTAAAATAAAATATGTAGACTTATAAATTATAATCATAATAGTCATATAACACATATTTGACGTAAACTTTTATTTGTTTAATGTCGGTTTACGTTTAAAGTTACGCGATTTAACTTAACGGTTTCACGTAAGAGTAAATATATAATTGTTCAAAGTAAATAGTTTTGAGTTTATTGACATAAAATGACCTAAAAATTATGGATTATCACAGTCTCCCTGTGTTAAAAGAATTTCGTCCCGAAATTCAGTTTGAGTTGGCTCTCGGAGTGGTGTTGACAAAGAGGTGCGGATACTTGATGCGAAATTGGTCTTCACGTTCCCATGTGAACCCTGGACCTCTTCTAGAGTTCCATCGAACCTTGGAAATGGGAATACGGCTCTGCTTTAACCGTGTGACCTCTCGGTCCATAATCTCCATAGGTTCTTCCACGAAGTAAAGCTTGTCATCAACTTAGATCTCATCCAACGGTATAACAAGCGACTTATGAGACAAACACTTCTTTAGATTGGACACATGAAATGTGCTATGAACCTTGCTCAATTGCTGAGGAAGGTCTAGTCTATAAGCATCAGTTCCAACCTTGTCTAAAATCTTGAAAGGTCTAATATATATTGGGTTCAGCTTTCCCCATTTTCCAAAACATATAACCCATTTCCACGACGAAACCTTTAACATGACCTTGTCACATACTTGAAATTATAGAGGCTTACGCCTCACATCGGCATAACTCTTCTGACGATCACACGCGGCTTGAATTCTGCTCTTAAGCTGAACGATCTTTTCAGTAGTCTCGTGGATAATTTCTAGACCAGTAAGTTGGTTTTCCCCAACTTCAGCCCAGCAAACTGGCGATCGACACTTACGTCCATAAAGTGCTTCAAATGGTGCAGCCTTAATACTAGTGTGATAACTATTGTTGTATGAGAACTCCACTAACGGTAAATGCTTATCCCAACCATTTCTGAAATCTATTACGCAAGCACGTAACATATCTTCAAGAGTTTGTATGGTTCTTTCGTTTTGTCTATCAGTCTGTGGATGGTAAGCAGTACTCATATCCAACCGAGTACCCAAAACCTTCTGAAGCGATTACCAAAAACATGATGTGAATCTGCTATCACGGTCAAAAATGATAGAGACCGACACTCCATGCCGTGAGACCACTTCTTTCAAGTAAAGCCTCGCCAATCTCTCCATCTTATCAGTTTCTTTCATTGACAAGAAGTGCACAAATTTAGTGAGATGATCAACGATTACCCAAATCGTATCGATCCACTTAGTGTCTTGGGGCAGCTTCGTGATGAAATCCATAGTGATCTTCTCCCACTTTCATTGGGGTATTTCTGGTTGTACCAATAAACCAGACGGTTTTTGATATTCAGCTTTAACCTTTGAACATGTTAGACACTTACTAAATAGGTGGCGATTTCTGCCTTTATGTTGGGCCACCAATACAACTTCTTCAGATCATGGTACATCTTGTCAGATCCTGGATGAATAGAATAGTTTGACTTATGCGACTCGTGCATAATCAGATCCCT
>BQNB010005267.1:6269-103011 GCA_026074375.1 Tanacetum coccineum | reverse complement strand
TGGAGTTTATATGATTTTTGTGGTTTTCACATTTTACTGATGCAGAATGGTATAGCCATACATATGCTGACAAAGAAGAAATACCCTCTAAGTCAAGAGATGATTTCCAAGATGTTGAAAAAGAAATTGGAGGTTGATCATGAGAGTTCACAGGCGTTTAAACTTCTAAGGTTCATAAGATCTCAAGTACAGAAGTAGAAGAAATGTTTGAAAGAATCATCAGCAAAGGAAGAAGACTAGAAGATTTAATTCAGAAGAAACTTGATGATTTGAAGGACAATCACAAGTTTAGGGGAGGATTGTTAGGAATAAATCTTCACAAGACTTAATACTGCCAAGGTATAACTAACAGTACTAATGAAGTTAGTACTGCTAGTACAAACTTAGTACTGCTGGTGTTAGTTAATACTGCTAGGTGAAAGAGTTAATACTGCTAATGGTCAAAGCTGCTGACTTGGAGATAAGTATGCATGGAGATTATTATGGGATGCTGGTAACTGATCCTAAAAGATAGGTAGTTATCTTTGTAAAGGACTCCTTGTGTTCTATAAAAGGAGATCCTAGGTTTAGGATAGATAAACACTTAGACGAATACTTTTAGATATAGATTGTGATAGCTTCAAGGTTGTAACCCCAGTACTACAAGAGTACTCGTATTATTATTCTAATAATATTGAAGCAGTTTGTTATTTCTTCATTGTTCATTGTTTGTTTGGTTACTATTGTTCTATTGATTAACACCTTTAGAGTATCAAAGTGTAGATTCCGCATACACTTTGGTATACATACAAAGTCTCAACCATTGTTATTTTGGATTCATCCAAGGTAACAAATACTTTACTACGTAAAGAATCGATCAAGGCGTGGGATCAACAAAAGACTCAATACTTCAGCTGGAAATCATGTCAAGGATATTCTTCTTAAATTAAATCTACCTGATCACAGGTCGATCCTCAGGGATTTGAAGGTTACTCTAACCAAACACGGGAGAATGACAAAGCCATATTCATCCCCCCGCTTTATTGCTAACTGTTTAAATGCAGGAAACTTAAAGATGGAGGTGTACCTGATTCCAGCTGACTCACAAGATTCATAGCCACATGCTCATACCTGACCGACAATCATAAAGACATCATGAAAGCTCAAATACATGTTTCAAGACTTCCGCTACTCTGATACCGTACGTCTTTCTTGAAGTGACAAAGTATTAAAGACAAAGAATTTCAAAGAAGTTTCCGTCACTCTGATACTGAACGTCTTTCTCGAAGTGACCAAGTGTTAAAGTTAAAGAATTTCAAGAAAGATGCAACATTAAAGCTTTTCAAGTCAACAAATCAAGAAAGGTATGAGCATGTCGGTCCACAAGTCTTAAGTTCACAAGATGGCAAAGTTATAATATGGCAAAACGAGATTATGCTTGGTTGATGATCTCAAAGTGTTCAAGATCACAATTTCACTTACAAGTCAAGATAAAGGAACAAGCTCATGCCTAAAGTCAAAAGACACTACAACATATTCACAAGATAAAAGACATGAAGTTTACGGGCTGAAGACTAAAGATAAAGCATAGTATGCTAGGATTAAATTTTTGTAAATTGGAGTGACCTCCCTTAGGAGGAGATTGTTAGGATCAAGAAAAGTCTCGGTCACTTCCAATATTAACTAGTCAAAGCCCGTAGTTAGTCAATGTCTAGTATGATAAGCTAATATGGCCCAAAGGCCCATGGAAAGCCTCCCAAGGCCCATGGCCGGCCAATATTGTAGTATAAATACCCTCTCCATGCCTTGGAGAGGGTGTTGGTTGGTTTTGTATTCTCATTTTCACTTATGAATTACATGTTTTTTACTTTCTCTCTCTAGAATACATCCTTCCTTCCACTCTCTCTCACTAAGTTCCTTCCCATTTCATATCAAAGATTACTTGTATTCTTCAATTGGTATCAGAACAATTATCACTACATCATATTCACAAAGTATTAAAGACAAAGTATTAAAGACAAAGTATTAAAGATAAAGTATGAAAGCTCAAGTACATGTTTCAAGACTTCCGCTACTCTGATACCGTACGTCTTTCTTGAAGTGACAAAGTATTAAAGACAAAGAATTTCAAAGAAGTTTCCGTCACTCTGATACCGAACGTCTTTCTCGAAGTGACAAAGTGTTAAAGTTAAAGAATTTCAAGAAAGATGCAACATTAAAGCTTTTCAAGTCAACAAATCAAGAAAGGTATGAGCATGTCGGTCCAGAAGTCACAAGTTCACAAGATGGCAAAGTTTACAAGATGGCGAAACGAGATTATGCTTGGTTGATGATCTCAAGGTATTCAAGATCACATATTCACACACAAGTCAAGATAAAGGAACAAGCTCAAGCCTAAAGTCAAATATCACTACATCATATTCACAAGACAAGAAAAAGAAAGAAGTATGCGAGCACAAGAATGAAGACCTTCATAGTATGATAGGTTTAAGTTTTTGTAACATGAAGTGACCTCCCTTATGGGGATATTATTAGGAATACGAAATTCTTAGAAAAGTCTCGGTCACTTCATAGATATCAGAAGATAGCTCGTCAAGTAATATTTGGAAACTTACATAGGTAACTAGTCCAAGGTCCATGGAAAGCCCATGTAACCAAGGCCCATGTCCACCTCATGTAAGTATAAATACCCTCTCCACACATGGAGAGGGTGTTGGTTGGTTTTGTATTCTCATTTCACTTATGAATTACATGTTTCTTTCTTTCTCTCTCTAGAATACATCCTTCCTTCCACTCTCTCTCACTAAGTTCCTTCCCATCTCATATCAAAGATTACTTGTATTCTTCACCAATCAATTACAACAAATGCAATGGATGTACAACACTAACATTTTTGGACCCATAAGATATTGGGGACCAAACGCTTGAATTTGTTTTTGTTGAAATAGGTATGCTTGAGAACATGCTTGGAACCGGATGAGTGGATCAAAGATAGTGGTTGCTCCAAACATATGACCGGTAACAAGAGTTTATTCTCTACCTACAAAGCATACGACGGAGGTAACGTTGTTTTTGGAAGCAACTTAAAAGGAAAGATCCTTCAAATGACTCTCTTACTATATCTAACGTAGAATACGTAGATAACTTAGCATTTAATTTACTTACTGTCGGTCAAATTTGTGACAATAGGTGTCAAGTCTTATTCACGGAAGAAGGTAGTAAAATAATTAAGGATGGAAAAATCATAGGAAACGGAATTAGGAAAAATGGTCTATACGTAATGAAATTAGGAAATAAGTATCAAGACAAATTATGTCTCGCCACGGTAGTAGATAATTCTACCTTATGGCATAGAAGACTTGGTCATGTAAATATGCGTTTAATTCAATCTTTGTAAAGAATTAGTTGGAAAATTACCTAAGCTAAAATATGATAAACATCTTTGTGATTTGCAAAATTGGGAAGCAAGCTCATGTGAGTCATAAAGCTAAAAATATGGTTTCCACTAAAAGATGTTTAGAATTATTTTATATGGACTTATTTGGTCCATCGGCAATTAAAAGCTATGGAGGTAATCTATTTACCTTAGTAGTAGTAGATGATTATTCTATGTATACATGGACTAGATTTCTAAAAAAAATGAAGCTTTTGAGAAATTTGAAATATTAAGTAGGAAAATTCAAAACCAACTCGGTAGTTCTATAATAGCTATTATAACGGATCATGGTCGGGAATTTGATAATGAAGTACAATTCAGAGCTTATTGTGATGCACAAGGCATTACTCGTAATTTCTCGGCTCCACGTACTCCACAATCAAATGGGGTAGTATAAAGAAATAATAGAACCTTACAAGAGATTTCTAGGACTATGCTTAATGAACAATCCATTCCACAAAAGTTTTGGTGTAATGCCGTTGATACGTCAACTTATATACTAAATAGAATATTAATTCGACCAATACTAGGAAAGACCCCTTATGAAATATTTAGAGGTAGAAAACCTTCTTTAGAATATTTTAAAGTATTTGGAAGCAAGTGCTTTGTTTTGAATACTAAAGACTATCTAACCAAGTTTGACCCAAAGTCATACGAAGGTGTTTTTCTAGGATATTCTCAAAATAGTAAAGCTTATATAGTATTAAATAAACATACAATGAAAGTCAAAGAATCACTCAACGTGACATTCGATGAAAGTCCTCCTCCTACCAAATTATCATCATTGGTTGATGATGATGTTGGTGAAGAAGAAGCCATTAGAAAGAATACCAAAGTAGTAAATAATAATAATGAAGAAGATGAGTCGATAGAAGTTGACAAAATAGTTAACATTAAGGAGTCCAAGAATCATCCACTAGATCAAGTCATAGGAAATCTTAATCAAAGAACCTTAAGGTCTCAAGCCCAAAATCATAGCAACTTCTTTTGTTTTATAGTATCTAGAAATAAGGCATTAAAAGATGAAAGTTGGGTTGTAGCCATGCAAGAAGAACTAAATCAATTTATAGCTAATGATGTTTGGGAATTAGTCGCTTTACTTATAAGTCAATCCGTCAATATTTTTCAATCAATCTAAGTACATCAAGGAGATGTTAAAGAAGTTCGGATTGAAAGATTCCAAATCGACCAAGACGCCGATGACAACGGAAATCAAGCTTACTAAGGATGATGAAGCTGACTTCATGGATAGCTCTAAATATCGAGGTATGATTGGTAGTTTACTTTACTTAACCACAAGTAGGCCCAATATTATGTTTAGAGCTTGCTTATGTGCTTATTTCCAAGAAAATCCTAAGACTAACCATTAAGAAGCCGTTAAACGTATATTTAGGTATATTAGAGGAACTACACACTTAGGATTATGGTATCCGAAAGGAACTGGAATAGAAACTATAGTTTATGCCGACTCCGACCACGCGGGCGATTACGTTGATCGTAAAAGCACTAGCGGCGTTTATACGTTCATGGGATGTTTTTTGACATCTTGGTTCGCTAAGAAACAAACGGCCCTTGCTATCTCCACGTCCGAGGCCGAATACGTCTTTGCCGGGAAGGCATGTCAACAAGCACTATGGATGAAACAAGCTCTCATCGACTACGACATACGCCTTGACGATGTTCCTATTATGTGCGACAATAAAGGCGCCATCGACTTAAGTAAAAACCCCGTACAACACTCTAGAACTAAACATATAGAAATACGTCATCACTTTCTACGCGATAACGTTCAAAAGGGCAACATTTCTATCGAGAAAGTTACATCCGAGGATAATATAGCCGATATATTTACTAAGCCTTTAAAACATAAAGTATTTAATTATTTAAGATTATGATTAGGAATGATGGAACTTATCATGGATAGTGATTCTTCGTCATCTAAAAAATAATCGTAAACGGAAATCTAATGAAGTAATTAATCATTATTTAAAAGATATTATTTCTCGTTACAAGTTCCAATTACAAAACATCCTATCGTGAACATAATCGAGATTAGAATTTTAACTAGATAAAGAAAATATCAATAAAACGACCATAGATATTTTCAAAATCTACATGTATGGTCAATACATGAAATTACGAAATCGATTGATAAAGACGAAAAGAACAATCAGCGAATTGCAACTCACACTTATGTTGACGATGCTTTGTTAAGTCTAAATGTTCATAAATGATTGTGTTATTAGTAATGGTCAAACTTATGCTAAAAGATAACACACTCCTAGTAGGATCGACCACGTTGAAATTCCATCGGGAAATTTATGACAAGTTGCACGGTTCACTCAAAACTTAGACGTTGACTCCAAAAAATATAACACATACTCCTAATAGTTAATATAACATACTTCAATTGCCAAAAATACAACACCTTATCTCAATTTTCTTGAAAATCAACTCTGTCCATATTTTTGGACACCTGCGGATCAAGGATCCACCATATGGAGATCCGTACGTTATTTAGGTGGATAGGTGAGTCTCATAACGCGGGTAAATAACATATTTTAAACAAATTGAGACCACTTATATTATTATCCAAACACACCCACGAACCAAAACACTAAAACCCTCCATACTAAATCATAATTAGAGGCAATTGGAGCAATTAATCACAAAGATCGTTAACAAATCAACAATCTAAGACTACTATTGTAAGTGATTTCATCTTATTTTCTTCTTAATTTTGTGTCTAGGGCTTTGATTTTGCTTAAAATTAAATAATTTAGGGATTTTGATTTTTCATACAATTTTCGCACAATTAGGACTAAGATATAGCAATGTATAACTATTATGATACCTAGAAAGCATAATTGAAGTGATTCGCCAAAAATCATTTTTTGCCAAAAACCCCAAGTTATAATTTTTGAATAAAACCTCACCTCTAGGAACTTTTCAAAACAAGGGTTGTTTAACTACATTGTTAATACAACGCAAAAACATTTTTTTCATGCATTAGGTCTCATGAATGTATACACGAGGTGCTTAATTCATAAGCATTTTTCGTTCCATTCATCTAGAGCAATATCGAACATAGGTTGTGCATTAAGGTTTGCTTATTACTAGTATTATCACTATTTCTCTTTTGTTTAAGTCAAGCAAACCGCACAGCCACATCAAATCCATATTGACACACACTTAGAGTTCACACTATATTTCTATTTCTCGCTTATTGAGTCATTGTCATTTATCTATAGGTGAAATCACAACATACATTAATCAAATGGATTACAAGAAAACTAAATAATATCTACCTAGAGTCCATCCTTCAAGACAAATAGATGAAGAACTTAGGGAGTCTTATCGTACTCTTGAAAAATGCCTCTTCCGTGAAGGAAGAATCGTTACTCCATCTTTTATTGCTGAAAACAACATGCTTCCATTCTTTCAAGCTGTAGGCCTTGAGCCTTTTCTCACTCTCAATGAACCCATATGTCCTAGATTTGTAGTTGAATTCTATCATAGCCTTAAAGTCAAAAGAGATGAGGAGGAACGTCCTTACATTGAGTTCAAGCTTGGTCAACTTACCTTTAAGCTAACTTCATCTCAACTCTCTCGAATCCTTCAAACTCCATATGCTCTAGAAACCTTTTACACAACCAAATGGTCACTAAATTCTCTTGATGATCATCCCAATAGCAGTTTCTTTGGCCCTAAACATGACCTCGTCAAAAAGAACATCACCACTCCTAGAACCACTCAAAATCAACTTCTAAGAGACTCCAACAAACTCTACCTAGACCAAATTCGTCTCGACTTAAGAGGATGGGAACTTTTATTTAGGGAAAATTTCTTTTGCTCCCTTGGCAAGAGAAATAAAGTAAACGCATGTACTGCGTACATGCTTTACTACTTAACCATCAAAAGAAAGTTCAACTTCACTTTGATGCTTATTTATCGCATCTCATGCCATTTGCCATGCTTTTGACCCTTCTTTTTAATCACATCCTCCAAACAAACCCTCAAGCCATTGTCCCATCCGCTAGGTTAACATTCCATGAACATGTCATGGATCCTCTAGACATTTCAAGGAATCCTAGCAAAGAAAAGGGAAAGAAAATTGCCTCTCTTTTGGTCACCTCCTCTTCATCTTCATCGTCCGATGACAATGAAGCACCATCCTTTCTCGAGTTCTATGATGAACTATCCGACAATGATGATCTAACCAAAGCCCAATGAGAAAAGAGATGAATGTTTAAATGCTTGAATCGCTATGTTGGCACCATCACCAAGTACTTGGAGAAACAAAAATGATCATGCTTGTGTTATGCCTATGTGTTCTTGTGGTATGTGGTAATTTGCATCTTTGGTTATGAATTCTATATTAGGATATTGTTGAATTGAAAACTTTGATCTATGTATGTTGAAACTACGTACTCACTTTATCTTGCTATGCTTTATGGATATTGTTATCATGTTAATGATATTTGGTAGTAGATAATGATGTTTGAATGATAATTTGTTTTGTGTTTTGGGTGAAAAGTGTAGTTCTGGTCGTTTTTGTTGAAGCATGCGACCAACGGATCCACCATATGGTAGATCCGTACGTTGTTTTGGTGGATCTGTGGCTCACCAGTCCAGGCGCCAAAATTCGAATTTTCTTGATTTTTAACTTTTTTTACTTTATCTTATAACCATGCTATATGATACTATGTGAGATTTAAATCTTAGGATATAACATATTCTCCATACAATCCAAGGACCATTATACAAACCATATCACCACTTTTACCTTATAATCATCAACCTTAAACACCATTTTCTTCACACTTTCTCCACATTTCTCATATACAACCTTACTAGTTCATCACCATGACTAGTTCATCCAAAACAAATTTACCTAACTTCAAAATAAAAATCATAAGAATGAGTGTCAAGTATCCAACCTATGTCAATCTCACATCCTCAAGTGAGGAACAACCAAATGAGAGAATTCTTTCACCTCCTCCTAGAAAGAAATCCCTCTCACCACCACAAGCTCCATCAAAATCCATCTTTAGAAAGAGTACACACTACACCTCATCATCATCTCGAAGTGAGTCTCCAACACCAACTCACGTTGCACCTCCACCTAAACTTCATTTTGTCATTCCAATAAAACAAGAACCTCATGAACTTCCTCCACTACAAATGTCACCAAATAACCCTTATGTGTCAACGATGGAAAATTGGCCATCGGGCCCTTCTAATCCATCTCCACCACCACGTGTCTCATGACCACCTCCTGGTTTTCCAAATCCACCACCCGGATTTGAACCACTACCATCAACCCAACCATTATTTGTTAACATTAACAACAATACACCTCATCTCCGCAACAATGCACCTCCACTTGAAAACATTCACCAATCCTCCAAACATTTTTGATTTTGTTCATCTAAATGACATGCCTCACCTCCACAACATGTTTTGCCAATGTTGTAGTACCACAAGGCATGAAATCCAAATGCTCCGAAACCGTGCGAACTACATGTTTTCATACATTCGACACCACCTCGGTCCTTTATCAAACCCACCTTACTTTCCGCATTAGCCGCATGGAAATCTCACCTCAACCCTTGGATTATATGGGAAAATGATATTTATCCCAAGATTTAGGATCTTTAATTGTTTTCTTTTCTAATTTAAGCTTATCGTGTAATGACTTTTAATGCCAAATTTTATGTTTTATCCCTTATAATGGATTTAACATTATTTTCTTTTGTTGTGTTGATGATAGATGCTTATTGCGTAAAATGTATATGTGTGCATATGTAGTTGTCATATATACTTTTGTTTGTCTACTAACTTTGTTTTGTAGCACGCATCCATAGCTCGATTCCTTCGTGCCCCAAGCGAGGGGGAGTATACACCAAGGGGGAGCACTTTCAACTTAGTCATTATTTTTTACTTTGCATTCGTAACCAAGTGACTTAGCATTCGTCAAAACAAGACTTGCAAGGACCGCCTCTACAACACTTTTTGCTTCGACAAAAAGGGGGAGAAGAAATGTAAACTCATCTACTAAATACTTATTTAGTAACTTTTAAATAAGCATGAGTTTATATTTTGTCATCATCAAAAAAGGGGACATTGTCAATATTAATATTCGCGCAAAAACGATATTTATATTTAATGATCTTCATGTTTTGATAATAACAAATATAATGTCATACTACGTAAAAGTTTACGTAAACAAGTTATTTTGTTAAAAGTTCGACGACAAATCACTTAAGGTATGAATATGGCATTATTAAACGTAGTTAATGATCAAAGAAAAGTATTATCATTTGCATAAACCTTTTCTAATCAAATGATTTAAGTTAACACATGATTATTTATAAGCTAGTTATATTAATCATGTAAGACAAAATAAGATTAACCATAAGTGGAAACAATCTTCCCAAATCTTTCTAAATCTTCCTAAATCTAGAAAATCTTTCCTTATTGGTGATAAGAAGTATTTTGTTCTAGAAGAATCTAATAAACAAGTTTTATTAAGTACAAAACAATATTTTATATAGATTTGGGGTTAATCACAAAATAACAAATGCTGTCCCAGCTCCACCCACGGATCCACCTAATACAAGGGACGGATTCAGCTTATGGTTTCCGTGAGTCGCACGGACTAGCTGGCAGGGACAGATTTGAATTTCAAATGCTTGCCTATAAATAGTAACCTTAAGCTTTCATTTTAAACAACTCTTGACAAATATTTTTCACATACACCTTTTATCTCTTATATTCTTTGATCATTATACTTGTTACATAATCCATTACAAGTGATCAACTCATTCCACTCTTTAGTGAAGAACACTTACGAAGACGTCAAGCTTCAAGTGTTAATAGTTTAGTTGTGTCATCACATTTGTGATAATCATTCATCTTATATTTCTTGTGTTGTGTATATCATATGTGTATGATAGGTTAGTACTTAGGCCACAAAATACATAGTGTGTTAGATTGGTTCTATCTCAATGTAGAAATCGATATTTAGCTTAGTGCCAGAAAAAGTGTAAGCGACATGTACGGTTTTCTTCGCCTAAAGGGAGCTTGTTGACATAGTGAAGATAACTCTCAAGTTGGGTACTTGGGGAGTGGAGTAGGGCGAAGAGGAGCTTCGTAGCCGAACCACTATAAATCATTATGTCATCGGTTTGATCTTTCTTATCTTTACTTGTTCATATTTAGTAGATTACTTATTTACTTCTTGCATTGCTATCATATACACTTGTGTATATCTTTTGAGTTCACATAAGTCGACAATCTAAGTTTTATTTTAAAATGATAAAAACTATTCAACCCCCTTTCTAGTTTCCACACAGTTGACACAAGCTTGATTCATATAGAATCTCGCAAGTCACCTACCGCAGTGCTGTTTGATGATGACACTGGAAGGATTTCCATTCGTCACTGTAAATACTTAAGAGTATCACACTGAATGTTCTGGAAAAATTACAAGGATAATGCGTAGGACTCTTTGTTATTACTTGTGTTCTAAATGTTGAACAACAAGTGTTTATCAAGAAATGTGTCCTATTGAGATTTATAGATTGATCTCTTGGCTCTAGACTAGGGGTGCAATCGAGTCAAGTCGAGCTCGAGCTTGATAGGGCTTGAGCTTGGCTTGAAAAAAAATAGTAGGCTTGAGCTTGGCTTGATAACTCGTCAAGCTTTAACCATATAGGCTTGAGCTTGGCTTGTGTAGGATTTGATTAAAGCTTGAGCTTGGCTTAAAAAGCTTGAATGTGTACAAAATTAATGTATTTAATAGCCAAACGCCCAAACTCATCAATAAACATATGCAAAAAGTAAAACAAACAAAAACCATCAGTGAAAACCAAGGTAAATTCATTAAACATTAATAAAACTAACAATAACATTCTCGTACAAAGTCCAACATTAGAATGAAACATAAGCCAAAGTACTAATTAATGTTCAAACGTACAAAGTATTTTAACAAAAACGTACATTAGCCAAAGTACTAATTAGTTTTTGATTAGTTTTGGCTAATGTTCTTAAAAGTAAAAACTATGTATGAAGAATACAAAGCACTAGAATATAAATCGTTAGATTAATTAGGGTTAAATGTCATTTTAGAATACACTATTCATTTATTTATGAAATAGGTCCTTATAATTAAGTTAATACTCAAATTACCCCTTAATTACTTATATGAATTTATTATATATTAATGCTCGAAAAAGCTTGATAAGAGCTCGAACTGAGCTATCAAAAGCTTGAGCTTGGCTTGTTATAGGTTTCGAGCTAATTTTTGGGCTTGAGCTTGATAAAAGCTTGGCTTGATCGAGTTAATCTCGAGCTCAAGCTCGAGGTTCTCGATAAAAGCTTGACTCGATTGCAGCCCTACTCTAGACTCGATTTATGTGTTTTGATTTTAGTAATCAGAGGCTGAAGCTGACTGCCACCTTTTCAATATCAACTAACTCCGAGTGAGAAAGTCAATAGAAGTCGTGTTGATCTCCGTGATAAATGAGACAAGAATCTTTTGAGAGAAACTTGAATGGTTGGGAAGGGTTGTGTGGTGCATCACAAGGTCCATGATGTCTTGTCTTCAATACCAGAGTTCATCTTTGTAAAAACTGAAAGCATATGTATTGACCTGGTTTTTGCCTAAAGTTATATGAAGGGCTTCTTTCTTTACACCCTTTATCCTTACATTTCTTTTTCATTCTTCAACCTCTTCAATGTTTACCAAGACGTCATTACTACCACCATGTTGTGATTGTTTCAGTGATAACTCATATCTTAGTCAACGTTATTCTCTTTTCTCATTCTTCTCCAAATCATATCTAAGGACTGCTATTTCTAACTATGGAGTGTCCTTGGGTAGATCTCTCCGGTTTTGGTTGGATCATAGGACTAATACCTAACCTAACCACATTATGACTTCAGAATCGTCATGAATTAATAGGTTGTTAGGTATAATATCGTAACCAAAAAACCATTGAAAATCAATCAAAGTGTTTGATAAATATCAAAACGTTTGACACTTTGAAAGTTTCATCTTCTAAAAACTCCCCCTACACACGTGCATCGATAATCGAAAGTGTATTACTTCAGAATCACCATGTTAAAAACGTTTGACACTTATTATTTGCTAGATCATATTTTAACATGGCTTTCGATACCACTTGTTGGTATTGAAATACTCTAATCTTAACACATGATCACACCATATAAAACCAAGAAATATAGAAAGAGAGAAGAGAGTTATACAAAAGCTAGAGAGAAAGAAGGAAAGAGTGGATGGATTATTCAATATGTGTGCAAGGATACAAATGAACAACTAGAGAGGGGGTATTTATACTACCTAGGACAATATGGGACACCTAGGTTAGTATCATGGGCCGGCTCAGGTTTTGGTAGCCTTTTCTAGCCTATTACAACACGTAACAATAAAAGACAGAGTTTTCCTGACTGAATGACCGAAACTTCCTTGTTTGACTCATATTTTGAGGCTAACAATCTCTCTCCAAATATTCAGACAGTGGTTAAGAGTGGTGGTTTTAGGTGGTTTTGTGGTTTCAGGTGTCTAGGTAGAAGTGTTTCCTTCATATTTAACGGATTTAGGGTATGTTTTTTGTTGTTGTTGTTCTTTGTGTATGTTTGATTATGTTTTAGGTGTATAAGATTTAGGAAATGATGTATTGCATGTGGTGTTTGAAAGCGCAAGTTTGATTATGTTTTTCACAGTAGTTATTTTGTTTAATTTGCGCAAGTTTTAGGCAGCGATGGTGGTGTTTAAAAAATTGTATTGGCATTTGTAATGTTGATTGTATTTCACATATTCATGGTATGTTTTTTTGTTAGTTTCTATAAGCATGATTATGTTTTAGGCGTGTAAGGTTTTGGAAATGGTGTATTGCATGTGGTGTTTGGAGTGGTTTTCTCTTTTTTATAGCTGATTTGTTTTAGTTCATGCAGCTTGAAGCGACAATTTGGATTCTAGGACGTTTTTTAAGGCTATGTTTTCTGCCATTCTTGATTTGTGTAAGTTTTACCATGTTTTAACTATATAAGATTTTTTATATGGTGTGTTGCATGTGTTAAGTGTGTCGCATTAGGTGTTTGTTGGTCTCTCATAAATGGTAGGGGTTGAAATTTATTTTGTCATTTTCATTATTGTGTAAATGTATTTGTTCCACCTACTTTGGGTGTTTGGCTTAACTCAGGTAGTAAGTATAATGATGTGATCCTTGTATTTTTTTCATTCTTGATATGGGTGAGTTTTAACTGTATAAGATTATTGATAGGGTGTGTTGCATGTGTTAAGTGTGTTGCATCAGTTTTTTTGTTGGTTTGTTATAAATTATCATGTCATTTACATTATTGTGTAAATTTCATTGTTCCACCTATTTTGTGTGTTTAGTTTAACTGTAGTATGTATAAGATGCGAGTCATGTTTAATTGGAGGAAGTGACGATCAGGTATATGATATGCTTTCTATAGTTTATGCATTTCCATTCGTTAGAATAAGGAACATATTTTTTATTTTATATGCAGTTGGCGGGTTTAGTTGTTTGGTCGGTCGGTTTGTTGTTTAAGGTTTGTCGTTGAAGGTTTGACGTTTAAATGTTTGTACAGGGATTAGAAAACGAGTAAAAGAAAGTGAAAAATGTAACACATAAATATATGTATGAAATTTTATTATGCACTTCCATTTGTTACGTTCTTCTCTTTTTATGCTCGTTTTTCTATTTGCGAGTTTCTTGATCTGTTTTTGTATTTGTTTGAGGTTTATGATGTCTTTTAATGTTTGATGGGCGCTCATTGGCATAACAAAATGGGCATTTGAACATAGATATAATTTTAAAATGAGTCATCTATTCATAAATTAAATATACAACACTTTGTAATCATGTCGGCTATAACCCTGACGTATACGCAACATATAAGACAACCATTTACGACTACATATAAGAATGTAAACAATATTAGGAAGTGCTTATTTTGCACTTGGCAGAAATAATTTAAAGCACATAGTTGATGCTAAATTTGAGGTTTGTGATGTATTTTGTTGTCTGATATGCATTCATATATGATACTAATGCTGGTTTTATATGGTTCGTGTAATTTTCGGTCATATTTTACAATGTGTTGTCTGTTTTAAGGCATTTTTGTCCTACGGGAAATAAGTGTTTCTTGATATTGTTTACAGTCTCATATGTGGTCGTATACGTTAGTGTTATAATTGGTCATGACTACAAAATTTTATGTATTGAAGTTATGAATAGGTGAGTCATCTTTAGATTATGTCTATGTTCGACTATCCTCTTTTTTATGTTAATGATCGCATATCAGACGCCAAAAGATATCACAAACCTCAAACAAACACAAAGGTAGATCAAGAAACTTGCAAAGATAAATGTATACAAATCTGCCGACATTTGACATAAAATTAGGTCCCGTTAAAGTTGGCTAACCGTTTCGGCATGGAAGTGACCCTTTGAGTTGTGCATGTTGCAAAAGAAATCATGAAGATTTATCTAATTCTGTGTTTTTTGGTCATGATTTATGGTTTTTATGTTAAGATTAAAGCTCGCGCCATGATCGGTCAAGGGTTGCATGTTTAATCCGGAATAATTCTCATGGAATGAGAAATCGGCCAGGGTCTCAAGTTTCTTTGGTAATTTGTTTAGGATGTCTGGTAGCATTATGTTCCAATGGGGTTCTAGGCCATTTTCATCAACTTTTACCTTGTTTCGATTAAGGTTTTTAAAAGTCGGGGCGAATTTTGGCATTAAGCTTCAAGGATCCGTAAAGCTAATTCGAAACTCAAATCTCGAAAAGATTTGTAGAATTTCTCAATTTGGTCGTTAGCTTTCTCACGACGTCTTTCATCAATTCTTCTTGAAGGAAAATGGAATTGATGCTTTTGGTTAGGCATTGAAGCACTAACTAGTGCATTTGCAGGGCTAAGAGATTGATTCAGATTGGACAAACATGGACAATCGGTGGTTGGATGTCTTAGGTGCTTACGTTATTGTAGGAGGCACGTTCCTTTGTGACCTCGGTCTCACGTTTACATACTTTAGGAGAGGAAGTTGTATGAATCGTGGTGTACCCTTGTAAGCTACCAACACTTCCGAGTGGTAAATTCCCTTTAAATCTCTCTTTCGGGTTAGTAACAGTGTTCTAGGGTGAGTTCCCGAAGTAGAGGAGGTATTGGAAGTGACAAAATTTGAAAGCATGTCTGTGTGTTTGGTCAATTGTTTTTGCATGTTTTGACCTTGAGTTTGCATGTCCTCATCACTGGCTTCATTAGCCTTTACGTAGGCTTTGGAAATCTTCCTTCGATACACCTTGATTATAGGAGCTAGTGCTTGATAGGGGGAGCTTGATAAAGCAGGAGGTTGAACACCTGAGGTCGATAGATTTTACCTTGATGAACAGGGGGTTGGTAAGCTGGTGCTTGATTGAAAATTCCCCCGTTTTGGTTGTTACGATTACGATTGTTCATTGTTTTGCACATTATGATTGTTTTGAGCGGAGGAAAACAGGGGAGGTCGTATTTGATTTGGAAATCGGGGCTCGATTAACCGGTGTTTCTTGTAGTTATAGGTAGCTTCGGGCTGCTTGTGAGACATATTCTTGGAATTTTAATCTCGATAAACATTGCAGTGGTGGCTGGACATAGTTTGGTGGAATGAGCACCACGACAAGTACACAACTTTCCTCAACCGCTTTGACGGGAGTAGGAGCGGGAGATTGATTTTTCTTATCAAGGAGTAAAGCTTTCACCATATCTTTCAACTCAGCAACTTCGGAAGAAATTCCGGGGGTGGAAGTGCTCGAACTCACTTTGGCAACAACCGGTTTGTTACGTGAATTACGAACTTTGGATTTGCTTTCAATGATTCTTAGGCAATCACGAGGCATTTTATCCAAAAAGTTGCCACCCGCGGCGGAATTTAACGAATCTTGATCGTTAGAGTTCAAGGCATTATAGAATGTATCGAGTTGATGCAATTCTGAAAATCCATGATGTGGACATGCCCGAAGAAGATCGTTAAATCGGTCCCATGCTTCATAAAACGTCTCATCAAATCTTTGTTGAAATCTCGTGATTTCATTTCGAAGATTGGTTGTTTTAGACGGAGGGAAAAATTTGTTGATGAATTTCGAAACAAGATCATCCCATGTTTGAAATCGATCGAGGGGGTTCATTCTCAAGCCAAATCGGGTGCCCCCTCGAGGGAATATTGGGAAAAGCATATGCTTTACACGACGTACTAGGGACGTTCGGGAACTTTCATCGTAGAAGTGATCTTGTTGTAATAATCGGTTGTGGGCAGAGGAATCTTCTTTGTCATGTCCATAAGAAGTGCTTGTTTGACGAGGTTAAGAACAGTATTTTAGCTCAAAGTTGTCGCGGTGATTTTCGGGCAAACGATGCTCTCCTGTTACCGCGGTGGGTGCTTCAAGCAATTGAGCCATAGTCCGGTTATCATCCATCGGAGCTAGGGGAGGAGCTGGATTTTCAATTGGTTCTTCGGGATTAAAAGGTTCAACAACAGGTGGTGGGACCTGGTGTTGTTGATTATGAAGATTACGAGTCTGGGAACGAGTGTGCATACACTAAAAAAGAAAATTTACACTAATTTTTTGTTCTTTTTGGTTTATCAAAAGTATATTCACAGTTTATTTAATAACGGACAACGATAAAGACAACTTAAACCTAATAATCGACAAGCTTCTCGGTAACTCTTCGAAAAGAAAAACGCACAAAGGAGCGGAGGAATAGGAAAGCGCGAAGCTATTAAAAACCTTTTTCCTTTAGGGTCGTAGTTCCTCGGAACAACCCGCCTTATACCCCTCTTATAGTTTGTTTATCTTTTAAAAGGTGAACCGTACCTCGCAAGTGAACAAAGGCTGTTTTTAAATTCTTTTGTTCGAGTTTGGGAACCAACAAGTTCACCGGAAGTTATTCGTACCTCGCAAGTGACACAAAAGGCAAGTTTTTAAATCTTTTGTTCGAGTTGGGAACCAAAAAGTTCGCCAGAAGTTATTATGATAATACCTCGATTGAGAATATTATATTTTGGTATTTTTACCAATTTGTGAATTTTATTGATAATTAAAGACAATGTTTTCATATTTTTGGTTTTTTTTATATGATAATATTCACAGATTCAAACACAACTGACCAAACGTAACGATAATCGGTTTCACGGCCTCCCCGGCAGCGGCGTCAAAAATTTGATTGGCTTATAAATAATATATATAATAAAATATATATAATAAGTATAATCTAAAAACAACAATCAATGAAACCGAGGAGTTGTATAGAATATCCTCGGGTCGTTTATCCCCGACGAGGCTGTGCTAGAGAATCGATACAGTCGAAAAATTGGAGTTTGAATGAGATTGATGATTTGAGAGAGTAGAAAGCTAAATTAATCAATAACAAACAAAAACGATTGAGAAAAACCTAAAAATTATGAAATTAAGCTGAAAAACGAGAGCAGGAATCCCGAACAAGGGGTTAAAAACCTAAAATCTTCAAAATTAATCCTACAAAGAAATTTTTTACTTCTAAACTACTCTAGGGAACTAATAATGAAGAATGAAAAAGACTAGACTGAAAACGGAGGTCGTTTGACCCAAAAACGAGTCAAGTCAAGATCCGTACCCGAGACCCGTTCTTTAAAAATCAAAAGTTTGAAAAATTAACCCTACGAAAGTTTTTTCATTTTACCTACGTAAAATATGACTAAAGAAAATTTCCTAAAAAAGAAAAATATTTTTTTGATAATTTTTGTATTTTTTATGAATTTTTAAAACTATTAAGGAAATTAATTTGTAAAAAATACTAAACTATTTTTAAAAATTCTAAAAAAAAACTAAAATTACTTTACACTAAAACTATCCTAAGAAAAATAAGAAACCCAAAATTCGGCTTATAAATAAGCCGAAAATAAGCTCAAACGAGCTTATAGCTAAATGGGGAAAATGAGGTTAAATAAATAACCACTTGGGCTTCTAACGTAGAAGTCCCAAGGGCACAGCGGTAAGGGTCTTGGTATAAAAGAGGGTGTATTGAGGGTTGAGACCCGGGTTCGAGTCTTGCTCACCCGGGTTTCCCCTTATCTCCCTCTTTTTTTTAGAAAAACTTCGAAAAGCAAAAATGTTGATAAGCCCTTGCTTATCAACTTTTGTAAAGACACTTTTTGAAAATCTAAGTAAATAAGCTGTTAGACAGCTTATTATGACAAAACACTCAACTCTTTATAAAACTTAACCCTTACTACTATTTTTGAACAAAAGTTAATGAGCTAGCTTAACACTTAAAAAGCTAAATTAAAACTTTGAAAAGTTCTTAAAAACTAGTCTAAAACAGAAATAAGCTTGATAAATAAGCTGGACATTTGCAAGTTAAAACAGACAACTAGCTTAATTTAGCTTTAAGGCATAGGGACTTAATCAAAACTATCAAGAGGGTTAAGAGACTAATAAGCTAAGTGAAACTGAGGATAAATAAAAGAAACTAGTTACCCTAACCTAAATAAGCCCTATGCAAACAAATAAGCTAGATAAGACAGACAGAAAAGCTAAAAATCAAATAAGCAATAAGCTAGGGTGCTGAAAGAAAGAAAGCTAGGGACACTTTTTGGGCTTAAAAATAAGCAACAAGAAGGGGGTCCTAAGGTCTGAAACAAAGAGATGTTATAAAAGAGCTTATTGGCTTTCCATGAAAGCCAATAGCTTGAGTAAACACTAACTAATAAGCTAAAAAGGTGGGCTTGAAAATAAGCCCCTAGCACCAGGGGAAAATGAACTAAAAAACAAGGGCTTAACTTAACAGCTTAGAATAAGCTGTCAAATAAGCTCAAATTGTAAAATAAATGGTAAACAGATTAAAAGGGGCTTGTGAAGAGCTTATATTCAAAATTTCATTTGCTAAAAACAAATTAAACCTGCTGGTTTTTGTCTTTGAAAAAAGGCTTTTTCTTTCACTAAAAGATGACACCAAATTTTTGGCAGTTTTGACTTAGGTAAACTAATGACTCAAAACACTTTTTAAAAACTTGTTTAGACACCCAAAAATGACACACTTTGAAACTAAGACTAAGGTTTTCTAAAGCTTAAGCAAATAAGCTCTTTGACACCTAAAAAAAATGGCAGACCTAAGTAAGCAATGATAAAACCTGAAAAACACTTTTTTGAACTTAAAGACTTTGGAAAAAAGACTCTAAATGGCTTAATAACTTAAGCCAAAGTTGGACAATTGACACCAACCCATAACCTTGCCATTTTGACCCATTTTGGGCTTAACCCAAACACCTCTTTATATTTTAAAAACGGATTTTAAAACTTATAAAAACTGATTTAAGCTCAAAATTTTAAAGACAACTACTAATCATGCAATATTAAACAATAAAAAGTAAAAAGCAAAGACAAATAAGCACTTGAAAAAGCTAATAAGCTAACAACAGAAATAAGCTTATCTAGGCAGTTTTAAGCAATTGACAAGTAATTGAAATAAGAGCAACTAAAAGGCACTTTTAAGCATAACTAAACACCAATAAGCACAAAAAGTCATCAATAAGCTAAAAATAAGCAATGCTACAGTAATTTTTAAGCAAAAATTTAAAAAGAAAGCATACCTTAACTCCTTGCTCAAAATAGGAGTAAATGAACCTAATTAAGCTCTAATCCTACCCCTTAGCTTATAAATAAGCTATACTAAGCACCCAATGAGCCGTCCATTTCTGCCCATTCATCCTTAGCTTAATCAAACAGTAACTTTTTTTTTCTTTTGAATTTTTGGTCTTTCTTGTATATAGTTTAAAACAGGCTTAGTAAAAAAATGCTTATATGAAGTATTATATGAGCTTAGGTAAAAAAATTGGAAAACTTGGAACACATAAAAATATAAGCTGAAATTTTTCATTAACCTAAAAAAAGTACAAGTACATAAAATGTTAAACTTTAAATTTTTAACTGAACTAAACTCACTAAAACTAACTACTCGCCACAATGGCTTACAAAAGCTTTTTATAGCAAAATAAGCTAGGGTTTGCACTTTTTGTCTTCTCTCCTTGTGTGCTTCTTTTTAGAGACAAATGCCCGTCTTGTGTTTGTTGTGAGTGTGTAGAAACACACTTCAATCTGAACCCTTCATTTTTCTTGTTGCCCACTCAAAAAGTTTTCAACCATTGATCGAATGAGGGATTTTGGATTGCCAACGTGGACAAGGACCATGTGGGGTGTGGGGTTTGTGATTGTGAAGGGTTTGGAGGGATGTGGGGAAGTCAACGAGCTTGAAAGGGACAGGAGGGGGGAGTTATAAGTTTGGCGGGAAATCTTTGGGAAGATGTACAGTGTTTTAAATCCAGGGGTGAAGTTTGGGAGATTGGCAATAAAAGCCCCTCAAGGATTATAAGGTTATTTCAAGTTTCGTCCTTGTGGTTGTTAAAGTTTGGGGACTTGGCAGAAACACCCCCCAAGTGTTATACTTGTTATTGCATCCATGGTCCTTGTGAGTTATAACTTTTGAGGGATGGCAGAAATGGCCCTTGTGGTTAATTCTTTGGAAAATGGCAGCATGAGTCCCTTATTAGCATCTTCTCTATTTCCTTCATTAAATAAGATAGGGACTTGGCAGTATTGGCCCCTAAACTTATTTTTCTTCACTTTTTGACTTTGGATTTGTCGGGGTTGACTTTGGTTGACTTTTTCACACTTGGGCTTTGTCTTGACTTTGTCTTTTCCACGCTTTTCCATTCCGTGTCCGGTTTTGTCGTTTTGGCTTCGTTTTTCGTCCTTTTCTTAGATATCCGTTCCTGCACAACACAATTAGCAAAACAAGCATATTTTTGGCATTTTAAGTCCGTTTTTGGTTATTTTAACTTGTTTTTAAAGGTAAAAGGTGTGTGTAATTAAACACATACCAAAATCCCCCATACTAAGGTATTGCCGTGTCCTCACGCAATGCTATGAAGTAAGCATTTAGAAAACTAAGAATCTCAATCACCCTCGACTAATAACCTCGAAAAGTAGCTAAGTGTTCATCGAGGAAGTTAAAGACTCATAAGTTTTGAAAATCCCCGTCTTTACCATTTTTTATATATACACCTATTCCTACACATCTTTTTGTATTTTTCATTTTTCATTAATCAACTAACTAGAACGTTTTGACTTTCGTTATTTAATAACTTTAAGGGATCATAGAACAAGATGCATTTCGATCCGAGAATGCCCCAAAAAGGATAAATTCATCGTTCCCGACTTTTCACTTATTCCAAACCAAGCTTAAAACGAAATCACCGTTAATTATGAGTTAAGATGCTAACACTACTCATATTTGCAATTTGTAAACTTTTCACTCCCGACAATTTATATCTTAGGTGTATGTGCTATTTTGAATTTCAACCATGGATCAACGTTTTGCAACATTCTATGTTTCACGTTCCACCCGAGAATAATGAGTTTGAAGGCGAGATCATCCCATGTAGCGACTTTCGTCTCGGCACATCCCAACCTTGCGGTTAAGTGACCAGGCTTTTGACACCCCACAGAGACTAGTATCGGGACTCACGGACCTTAGGTTTCAAAAACTCTCAGGTTTTCCGTATGCACATAGCTTATAAAATATAATAGCCAAAGTTCAAAAGCATATTTGAATTTAACAAAAAGAGATCTTTTATTCACACTTAATATTAACTATTATTGCAATTTGTAACCCTCGACCTTTTAGAAGGCTGCAACATCGGTTGTGAGCCGGCAAGATGCAGCAAACTTTTATCAGTCTCGGATAATTATTCTTACTATGGGTTTTCTTTAGAAGGCTGTAACATCGGTTGTGAGCCGGCAAGATACATCAAACTTTTATCAACCCACAGTTTATATTTATTATATTTTTGCATTTTTTCATCATCATTTTTTTTTCATCATTTTTTATATTGGGAAAACGTCTTTTTGAAAAAATTCAAGTATAAATTTGAACTAAGTCTAAAGTTTTTGCTATATACTACATAAAAATTATTGATTTAAGTTTAATTTCCAAAAGTAGCACGTATATTAATCAGGTTAGAATCTTATGGGAGAAAAAGCGACAAATTACACACATGAGCTCTTAAGATTTCCAAATAATCCTTGTTTAGCATCCAACTCATACTTAACACTATCATTTTTCGTTCTTCGCGAATATTCGCGAACGCTTAGTCTAAAAGTTAAGGAACAAGCTAGAGCTCAACACGCTCGATCGAGTCAAAATTTACTCTTATTCTACCCAGCAGGAAAGTCAAAATTGTGACAAAACACTTATTTTATTTTTGAAAATTTTTTAAATTTTTTCATTTTTTTGAAATTTTGGTGGTAAAAACGGGATTACGTAAGAAACAACGGCTGCAGGCACAATCAAATCGAAGATCCCCCCCATACTAGAATGAAACATTGTCCTCAATGTTTTACGAAGGGTTTCTACGTAAATCCTAAGCCGTTTATGAATTATGCTTAAAGATAAACGTTAGTCGATAAGATTGGATTCCCAAATGAAGCTGGGAGTATGAAGCTCTTGTGGATCGAAGGACAAATACCGCGAGCACGAGAGGCTATCAAAAACCGACATCCGGACAATACAGCACAAAACACAAAACATGCAAGGAAAAGAGGCAAGCCTCCACACTACAATTTAAACACTTTTCATTACTAAGATACATACTACTACTATTGATAAACTAGGATAAAGCAGGGGTGCCTCCCACGAAGCGGCTTTTTAGGTCCACCTAAGCTGACCCAATCCCCTGAATTTAGTTGTCCTAGGAAGGTTTGCATGGTCCGGGATAATCCATAGCAGGGATTATCACCTCCAAATAGTGCTTGAAACGATGACCCTTACTTTGAAGTTTATGCCCGGAGTTTGGAATAACTCCAACGGGACTAATACGGAAAACCTTGAACAAATGGTAAATGGTCCTACCACGGGAACCTTCAAACTTGCACGAGAAATTTCAATCTCGAATTAAAGAGGAGGAACTTGATCACCGACGTTGAAAACGCGGTTTTTGATCTTTTCATCATGAATCCTCTAGTTTTCATCTTTGTAGATCACAGAATTTTCATAGGCTTACTCACGCAGTTCACTTACTTCTTTGAGTTGAACTTGGCGTTGATCCCCCGCAGGTTTTGATATTCAAAGTTTGCATGTTTAGGTACCCAATAAGCTTTGTGCTCCAACTCAATCGGCAGAGACGATGCGCTTGTCCATATACAAGCTGTACGGAGTGCACCCGATGTAGTAATTTGTATTGCTGTACACGGAAGGCCCAGAGAGCGTCATCCAGAGTCCAGAACCAAGAGGCACAATTTTCGCCCACTGTCCTTTCAAGAATTCTTTTAAACCACGATTCGATACTTCAACTGCCCACTTGTCTGTGGGTGATACGCGGTGGAGAGACGATGAGTGACTCCATATTTAAGCATGACCTTTGCAAACTGGTATTGCCAAAATGTTTTCCACGATCACTGATGATGGCACGAGGGGCACCAAATCTGGCAAAGAGAGATTTAAGAAATTTGCAAACTACTCGGGCGTCGTTGGTGGGGAGCGCTTTCGCTTCAACCCATTTTGACAGGTAGTCGACAGCCACAAGTATGTATTTGTTGCCTCTAGAAGATGGGAATGGTCCCATGAAATTGATGCCCCAAACTCACAAAGATTTCACAAACTTGGTGGAATTTGAGGCATTTTCATTCCTTGTGAAATTTTTCCTTGTCGTTTGGCACGAGGCGCAATTTTTAACCACCTCGTATGCATCCTTATAATGTAAGGCCAAAAGAAATCCCGGCATCAAAGACCTTTTATTTGGCGGTGAGATTTGCACCGTGATGTCCCCCGGTGGGTCCATTGTGGCAAGCTTCGAGAATGTCGAGAGCTTCTTTGCCGTGCACACACCGCCAGATCACTTGATCCGCCACAGATTTTGAACAAGAAGGGGTCATCCCAGAAGTAGTGTTTGACATCTTTGAAAAACTAATTTTTCCTGTTGGGATGACAATCCCTTACCATGAAATTCCCCTCATGATAGTTTTGCGAAATCGCAAACCAGAGGGTACTATCAACACAAGAGAACCACCAAGAGTTTCGAGAGGAAATGTTTCTGTGATTTCCTTGTTCTCGAGTTTATCTTGATGAGGGTTCTCAAGTCTGGAAAGATGATCGGTGGCCAGATTTTCTGCTCCTTTTTTTGTCACGATGACAACTATCAAATTCTTGGAGCAAAAGGATCCCCGCATCAGTCCCTTGGCTTGCATCCTTTTTAGCAAAGAGATAACATTAAACAAATTGTCTGTATACACTATGCTCTTAGACAAAAACAGATATGACCGAAATTTTCTAAAAATGTAAACTACGGCAAGCAATTCTTTTTCGATCTAGTGTAGTGTGCTTGGAGCTTCAGTCATGTTTTTGCCTGGCATAGTGTATAGGTTTGAAATAGCTTGTTCTTTCGTTTCCCTAGGACTGCCCAATTGCAAAATCACTTGCATCACACAAGAGTTCGAGGGCAAGTCCCAGTCTGGGAGCTATCAAAATCAGGAGCCTCAGTCAATTTCTTTTAAGTGTATTAAGGATGCGAGACACTCTTTTGAGAAGAAAAATGGAGTCTCTTTTTTCAAGCAGTAGTCATTGGGCGAGATAGTTTTTGAGAATCTTGTATGAAACGACGGTAAAACCGGTCATGCCCTAAGAAAACTTCGACACCTTTCACAGTAGTCTGGTGAGGGAGCTTGCGATTAACGTCAACTTTAGCTCGTCGCCCCTCAATTCCTGACTGGAGATTTTTGTGCCCAAGAACAATGCTTCTGTTTACCCATGAAAGGCTTATCCCTCCCATTTAGGACCAAATTGTGTCTTCACACCGTTTTAAACATTTTGTCCAAATGGGAAGGCATGTAGAGAAAAGAATCCCCACAGACTGATATCATCCATAAACACTTCATCGTTTTTTCGATCATGTCATTGAAGATTGCCATCATACTCGTGGAACCGTGCTGGTGCATTGCATAGCCTAAAGCATGCGACGGAAGGCAAATTTCCGTATGGGCCAAGTAAAGGTTTTCTTTTTTCTGGTCCTACGGGTCTATTGAATTCTGGAAATAACCAAAAGCCATCGAGGAAACAATAGAATTGATTTCCCGCGCGTCTTACGAAGTGCATTTGGTCCCCTATAGATAAGAACAAAGAGTGAATTAGTGGTCCCTTTCGGGTAGCCTCAATAGCAGCGCCTGCTTTCTATAGTCGATGCATACTCTCCACCCTGTGACCAATCGAGTCGGTATAAGATCATTTTCATCGTTTTTGACGACGGTCATGCCACCCTTCTTCGGTACACAATGCACCGGGCTTACCCATGGACTGTCAGAGATCGATACATCATTCGGCGTCAGAAGCTTTTCAACTTCATTTTCGATGACGTCGTAGATGGTTCGAGTTTTTTACAGATTCTGGTGGGTGGGTGTCGTTGGAGTTGTTGCGTCTTTGATTGTTGATCCGTTGGTTTCGAAGTCCTCATTTCCATGAGAATTTGTGGGACAAAACTCTGGTTATACCATGATATCAGAAAGTTTCCAAGCGACGGCCTCCTTGTGGGACTTTTAGAACTCGATTAGAGCTGCCTTTTCCTCATTCTTAAATCTTTTGCAATTATACGGCAACTTGTCTTCACCTCCATAAAATGCATATTCTAAATGAGGTGGCAAGTCCTTGAGTTCAACCTCAGGGGGCTCATTGACTGAAGAGTTTGCTTCACAAATTTTAAGATCTTTTCGAGTTTCCGGAAAATAATTTCCTTGATTGGGAGGTGGTGGTGATGGATCACTATTAAGAATTGCTTCGAGGAGAAGTATGTCCCCATCAGGGTCATAATATGTTGGATCAACTTCCGGTGAAGTTGGATCATCCTCTATAGCAAGAAAAGAGTCAGCTTCTTCGAAAAGGAGAAAATCACTGTCCCCAAATGGAGTTAAAGTAGGAGAGGTGGTAGAAACGATTGGATCATAGTAAGGAGTGGGATTGCCACTCGAGATCACATTTGAGAAACCAAGAACTTCTTGAGAGTATTCTTCACAAGCCATATCAATGACGTCAATTCGGTTTGCCGTCATATGATTGTAATTAGCCGTGTATCTCGAAGTTTGGTCCAGATTGAATGTAATGGCCTCTCTGCCAACACGAAGGGTTATTTCACCCTCGTATACATCGATTAATGCACGACTGGTCTTTAAGAAACTCCTCCCGAGAATTAAGGGAACTCGGGGGTCTGGCTCAAAATCGACGACCACAAAATCTGCAGGAAATTGGAACTTTCCCACCGTTACATAGACGTCTTCAGCGATACCGATTGGTTCAGAGATTGATCGATCCGCTAGCTCAAGCGTCATGCAAGTCGGGGTTAGTTCGGGAAGAGAGAGATTTTTCCATACGGAATATGGCATAAGATTAATGCTTGCGCCAAGATCGGCCAAGGCGTTGCATGTATTAATCCCGGAGAATTCACATGGAATAAGAAATCGGCCAGGGTCTCCAAGTTTCTTTGGTAACTTGTTTAGGATGACCGCTGAGCAATTCTCATTCAATGGGGTTCTAGCCATTTCACTCAACTTTTCTTTGTTTCCGATTAAGGTTTTTAGAGTCGAGGCGAATTTTGGCATAAGCATCAAGGCATCCGTAAAGCTAATTTCGAAACTCAAATCTCTAAAGATTTCGTAGAATTTCTCAATTTGGTCGTTAGCTTTTTCACGACGTCTTTCATCATTTCTTCTTGAAGGAAATGGAATTGATGCTTTTTGGTTAGGCATTGAAGCACTAACTGGAGCATTTACGGGCTCAGAGATTGATTCATGATGGACAACAGGGACAACCGGAGGTTGGACGTCTTCGGTGCTTCCGTTATTAGTAGGAGGCATCATGTCCTTTGTGACCTCGGTCTCACGTTCCATTACTTTAGGAGAAGAAGTAATAGGAATCGTGGGTCCTTTGTAAGCAACGCCACTTCGAGTGGTAATACCTTTCAAGTCCTCCTTCGGGTTAGTAACAGTGTTACTAGGGAGAGTTCCCGAAGTAGAGGCGGTATTGGAAGTGACAAATTTGGAAAGCATGTCCGTGAGATTGGTCAATTGATTTTGCATGTTTTGACCTTGAGTTTGCATGTTCCTCATCACAGCATCATTAGCCTTTACGTAGGCTTGGAAATCTTCCTTTGATACACCTTGAATTTGAGGAGCTGGAGCTTGATAGGCGGGAGCTTGATAAGCAGGAGGTTGAACAACCTGAGGTCGATAGATTTGACCTTGATGAACCGGGGGTTGGTAAGCTGAAGCTTGATTGAAATTCCCCCGGTTTTGGTTGTAACGATTCTGATTGTTTCCTTGATTTTGCACATTATGATTGTTTTGAACGGGAGGAAAACCGGGAGGTCGAATTTGATTTGCAATCGGGGCTCGATAACCGGTGTTTCCTTGGTTGTAGTTAGATGCGGCTGCTTGAGAGACATATTCTTGAATATTATCTCGATAAACATTGCCAGTGGTGGCTGGACAAGTTTGGTAGGAATGAGCACCACCGCAAGTAACACAACTTTCCTCAACCGCTTTTACGGGAGTAGGAGCGGGAGATTGATTTTTCTTATCAAGAAGTAAGGCTTTCACCATATCTTTCAGCTCAGCAACATCGGAAGAAATTCCGGGGGTGGAAGTGCTCGAACTCACTTTGGCAACAACCGGTTTGTTACGTGAATTACAAACTTTGGATTTGCTTTCAATGATTCTTAGGCAATCACGAGGCATTTTATCCAAAAAGTTACCACCCGCGGCGGAATTTAATGAATCCTGATCATTAGAGTTCAAGGCATTATAGAATGTATCGAGTTGATGCAATTCTAAAAATCCATGATGTGGACATGCCCGAAGAAGATCGTTAAATCGGTCCCATGCTTCATAAAACGTCTCATCAAATCTTTGTTGAAATCTCGTGATTTCATTTCGAAGATTGGTTGTTTTAGACGGAGGGAAAAATTTGTTGATGAATTTCGAAACAAGATCATCCCATGTTTGAATCGATCGAGGGGTTTCATTTCAAGCCAAATCCTGGCTGCCCCTCGAGGGAAAATTGGCAAAGCATAAGCGTTACACGACGTACTCGGGACGTTCTTGAACATCATCGTAGAAGTGATCATGTTGAAAATCGGATGTGCACGATGATCTTCTTTCTCATGTGTTCCAAAGAATTTCTTGTTTGAACGAGGTTAAGCAGACCGAGCTTAACTCAAAGTTGTCCGCGTTATATCGGGCACAAATATGGCATCCTCGTAACCTCGTTGGTGCTCGAGCATTGAGCCATAGTCCTGGTATCATCCATCGGAGCTATGGGATACTGGAATTTCAATCGGTATCTTCAAGATTAAATGTCAACAACAGGATTGTGGGGCATGTTGTTATTGATGGATGACGTATTACGAGATGGGAACGAGTGCGCATGGCACTAAAAAAGAAAATATACACTATATTTTTTTTTTGTTCTTTTTTTGGTTATCAAAAGTCAATTCATAATTATTTTAATAACGGACAACGAACAAACAACTTAAAACCTAATAATCGACAAGCTTCTCGGTAACTCTTTCGAAAATAAAAACGCACAAAGGAGCGAGGAATAGGAAAGCCCGCGAAGCTATTTAAAACCTTTTTCCTTCTGGGGTCGTAGTTCCAGAGGACAACCCGCCATATACCCTCTATAGTTTGTGTTATCTTTAAAAGGGGTGAACGTACCTCGCAAGTGACACAAAAGGTAAGTTTTTGATTCTTTGGTTCGGGAACTTATTATGATAATGCTTTAGTTGAAAGCATTATATTGATGGTGATTTTTATTGATAATTAAGGAAAATGTTTTTATATTTTTGATTTTTTTTTATCTTATACTAATACTAAAAAAAGAAAATGAAAAATATTTTTGTGTTTTATATTTTTATAAATAAAAGAAAAAATTCACAAACGAGAATTTTAACTTCACGAGGGAAGGGTCTTCAAACACTAATCGTCAAACACGAAAATCGTTTCACAGCCTCCCCGACAGCGGGGCCAAAAATTGATTGGTGTTAAACTAGACCTTTTGTATATATAATATATAATAAAATATATATAATAAGTATAATCTAAAAATAATCAATGAAACCGAGAAGTAGTATAGAATATTCCCGGGTCGTTTATCCCCAACGAGGCTGTGCTTGAAAATCGATACAGTCGGAAAATTGGAGTTTGAATGAGATTAATGATTTGGGCGTTTAGAAATCTAAATTAATCAATAATAAGCAAAAACGATTGAGAAAAACCTAAAAATTATGAAATTAAACTGAAAAACGAGAGCAGGAATCCAGAACAAGAGGTCAAAAACTTAAAATCTTAAAAATTAACCATACAAATAAATTTTTTACTTCTAATCTACTCTATACTAATATGAAGAATGAAAAAGACTAGACCAAAACTGAGTTAAAACGAGCAATAAATTGAAAAAACAAAAACTTGGTAAATCCCGTTTCTTTAAAAAGAACAATTTTTGCAAAAACGACCCTACAAAAGTTTTTCTATTTTTCCTAAATGCATACTGATAAAATAAAATTTTCTAAAAAAGAAAAATATTTTTTTGATTTTTATTTAATTTATTATAATTAAAAAACAGTTTTAATAAAAATAAATAATTAAAAATAGTAAACGAATATGAAAAATTATGAAAAATTTAGGGAAAATAAGTTATACTACAAGAATCCAAAGAAAAATCTAAAACTTGAAAATAACTTAATAATAAGCTGTTATTAAGCTAATAGTGGCTGTGGGCTTATGAGACTAAATGGGCTTAATATAATAAATGTTAATAAAACCCTCTACCGGAATGAAGCTAATGTAGCAAGCGGTATTAGGTGTTGTAGTAAATATATGGCTGAATATGGGAGAGGTCCCGAGTTCGAGTCTTGCTCACTCGGGGTCTCCCCTAATCCCAACTCTTGTATTCCTCATTTTTTTTAACTTTTTGAAAACACTAAAAATAAGCAACTTTAATTTTTTTTTAAACTCAAAAATAAGCACGAAAATAAGCTAAAAAGTTAGGCAGTCTAGCTTTTTAAGCTAAGGCTTAATGAGCTAAACTTAAGGCTACTAAGGGCAACTTAAGCAATGCAAGAAAAAGCACAAACAGATAAGCAAGGGCCTAATAAGCAAACCTACAAGAAATTAAGCATAAGGAAAAGAGGAAAATAAGCAGGGAAGTAAGCAAATCTAAGGCAGACTACTTATAGCTAAATCCTAAGAGGCTAATCTAATAAGCTACTTAAGGGACAACTTAAGCAATGCAAGAAAAACTAAGTCAATCTCTTCTTTGTGTCACACCACTAAACAAACACGCTTTTCAAAAGAAAACGGATGTTCCCAAAACAGAAGAAAACCATGTTGTGTCAAAACCAGTCACTTTACAGACTTCACCTACCAAACAAACAGGGGCAAATCAAAACACAAATGTCATTAGACCAGGAATGTACAGAGTTGTCACAACACAAGAATCACAAACAAACAAGACTAAGAGTGCTTTATCTTCTACAGGAATGAATGCTACATCTAGAGTTAGAAGACCAATGAGTAGAGATTCACATGTTGCGCACAGTGTCTTAGATAACTCTAAGAAAGCAGCAAAGAATGTAGCAGTTTATGTTAGGAAAAATAAGCAAACAGATAATACATCTGCAAATGTTATTTCGAATAAGGAGAATGTAATTGATGTTGATGTTGCAAACGCTTCTAAAGCGAAAACTTTGTTATGTGTTTCTTGTATGCAAAATGTGCTTATTCCTTGTCATGATAAATGTCTTGCAAAGCTTAAATTGAATGTGCGTTCGAATGTTCGTAGAACCTTCTTCACTAATTCTAGAACATCAAAATCTTCAGAAACTACTTTCGTAGCTCCTAAGACTAGGTTTTCTGAGAAAGAGACACAATCTAAGACTCTAGATACTACTTCTGTAGTTTCCAAATCTAAGATTGATGTAGAAAGTGCCTCAAAAGCTAAGGATAAGGTTTCTAGTGCGTCTAGGATAAAGAAAAGAAATTTGCGAGATAAACCGTTAAACACATTCATAAAGAACAAGATTCGAACAAGTAGAATTTGGCAAAAGTGGTTTGAATCACAACCAAATGTTATTTGGACTCCTGTCAGCGTAAAACCGAATGTTCATAATACTCGTTCATCTGAGAAACCATCGGTTTCAGTTAAGAAATGGGTAGTCAAATTGCCCAGTTGTCCATGTGTTGTCTCTTCTTGTGTTGCAGGTAGTTCAGATCGTTCTGTGGGTTGTTGACAGTGGTTGTTCAAAGCATATGACGGGTGATCGGTCACTATTGAGAAATTTCATTGAGAAATTCATGGGCACCGTTCGCTTTGGAAATGATAATTTTGCAGCAATCACAGGCTATGGCGATTATATACATGGCAATATCACTATTTGTCATGTATATTATGTTGAAGGTCTTGGACATAACCTCTTTAGCGTTGGACAATTTTGTGATGGAGATTTAGAAGTGGCTTTTCGTTCCAATACATGTTACGTACGAAATCTGGAAGGAGATGATTTGCTCACAGGTGGACGCGAATCTAATTTGTATACTATCTCCATTTCTGACATGGCTGCTTCTTCACCCGTTTGTCTCATGTCCAAAGCAACTTCAACAAAGTCATGGTTATGGCACCGAAGACTGTCACATCTTAATTTTGGTACCATAAACGATCTTACCAGACTTGACTTGGTTGACGGTCTACCAAAGTTCAAATATGGAAAGGATCACCTTTGTTCTGCTTGTGAAAGGGGAAAAAGCAAGAAAGCTTCTCATCCACCTAAATTGGTTCCAAGTGATCACTCCAAATTGGAATTACTTCATATGGATTTATGCGGTCCAATGAGGGTAGCTTCGATCAATGGAAAGAAGTATATTCTTGTGATAGTGGATGATTTTTCTAGATATACATGGGTTTATTTTCTTCGCTCGAAAGATGAAACTCCAGAGATCATCAAGAAATTCATTGCTCAAGCTCAATTGAATTACAAAGCCAAAGTTTGTAAGATTCGTACTGACAATGGTACTGAATTCAAAAACACATCTCTTAAAGCTCATTATGAAAAGTTAGGCATCATGCAACAATTTTCAATTGCTCGAACACCTCAGCAAAATGGAGTAGTTGAAAGACGTAATCGTACTCTTGTTGAGGCTGCTCGCACAATGCTTATCTTTTCTCGGTTACCTGAATTTCTTTGGGCTGAAGCAGTGGCTACAGCTTGTTTTACTCAAAATCGGTCAATCATCCATACACGATACAACAAAACACCTTATGAGCTATTACGCGGTCGAAAACCGAATATTGCATATTTTCATGTGTTTGGCTCATTGTGTTATCCAACAAATGACCGTGATGATCTTGGAAAAATGAAACCAAAAGCAGACATTGGGGTGTTTATTGGTTATTCGGAAACATCAACAGGCTTTCGAATTTATAACCGACGGACCAAAATGATAATGGAGACCATTCATGTCAAGTTTGACGAGCTCACAGCTATGGCTTCTGAACATGACTGTTTAGAACCCGAACTTCAACGATTCAACAATCATAATTCATCAGCAGAACCAATGAATACTCCATCCAAAGAAGATTTGGATAATTTGTTCGGTCCGATGTTTGAAGAATATTTTGAGAAGACATCTTCTGATACAACCATCAATTCCGCTGCACAACCGACTCAAGTTCATGAAGATTCATCTTCCACATCTTCAATCTTTATTGACGCACATGAGGCTCCTCCTGTTGTCACTACATCTGACGAACAAACTTCTCCAATCTCTTTGACCGAGGCTGATGAATTTAATCAAGAAGATTCTGCTAATTTTGATGGTAATGCACAGTTTATTCCATATAATCCTCCAAGTCGTGAGGAAATTGAGTCATCTACAACGGCTCTAGAACCATCAAATGTGCAGAATTTCCATCAAGTACAACCCTCAACTCACATTTGGACAAAAGATCATCCTCTAGACCAAGTTATTGGTGACCCATCCAAACCTGTCATGACTCATCAACGGTTACATATAGATTCTGAAGTATGCATGTATGCATTAACCGTTAGTACTATTGAACCAAAGAATATCAAAGAAGCAATAGCAGATCACAGTTGGATTGAGTCTATGCAAGATGAGTTGAATCAATTTAAGAGACTTCAAGTTTGGGAACTCGTTCCACGACCAGAAGGAAAGAATATTATTGCTCTCAAATGGATTTGGAAGAAAAAGTGTGATGCTGAAAATATTGTGGTTCGGAACAAAACTCGTCTTGTGGCTAAAGGATATAAGCAGGAAGAAGGCATTGATTTTGAAGAGTCATTTGCTCCTGTTGCTCGTCTTGAGGCTGTTCGGATGTTTATTGCTTATCCTGCTCATAAGAATATCACTATCTTTCAAATGGATGTCAAAACAGCTTTTCTTAATGGTCCTTTGAAAGAAGAAGTCTATGTCAGCCAACCTGAATGGTTTATTGATCCAGAATTTCCAGATTACGTCTACAGGTTGAAAAAAGCTCTATACGGTCTTAAGCAAGCACCACGTGCATGGTATGACAAATTGTCTTCTTCTCTAATTGAACATGGGTTCACTAAAGGTATAATTGATCCAACTTTGTTCACACGACGTCACGGGGAAGACATATTACTGGTACAAGTATATGTTGACGACATTATTTTTGGATCAACAAATCTAGATTTTTCAAAACGCTTTGCAAACTTAATGAAAAATAATTTTGAAATGTCGATGATGGGTGAACTAAAGTTCTTTCTTGGACTTCAAGTTCATCAATCTCCCCGTGGGTCAAAAAGAGACACAAAGCTGGCGAAGAAAAAAGAGTCTCTTGGTTCACGCGCGAGCGCGTATACTACTTCTGTCTAAACTAGTGTTTCAATCGTAAAGCCTCAGGAACATCTCCTTCACCTATATCTCAAGGCTGGATCTAGGCATATTGATTTCTCATCTCTTCTGTCTCTAGATCACAGTGACACATAACATCTCAAGAACAACGTCGCACACACACACTACCAGAAACGTGTGGTGTGTGTACATCTATTTACTTAGTGTTAGCATAGTTAGACCAGCCAAGTAGATGATAGCTATAAGAAACCACATGTACGAGAGAGTTAACCTGTTTTAGCTCACACAAGCGGCGTAGTCAGTTGAATTCCCTCCTACGACGTACCAGTACATATACTCTGAATCACACAAAGAAAACCTTGAAGTAACTCTGATTTCGGCTTTAATTATGCCTGTGCAAGTTCTATTAATCATTGTTACTAGATCCTAGATGAGTCTTTAATGACGACTAAGGGGTCATTAAGATCGACACAATTGGTATCAGACTCGTAGCTCTTTGAATCTAGGATTGTTTAAGGTTTTTGTTGGTGTCCGTCTTTATGAAAAAAGATGTGTCGAAGTTTTGTTGTTCTGGAAGGTGTTTGGTTTCAGAATGTTCCTAAAAGTTGCAAGGCTCGTATTTTGGATTATTTGTTCGAATTGGTTACGAAAAAGGTTGTTTATGACCTATTTGAAGTTAAAGTGGAATTATTTGGGTTTGTGTTTTATCATACCTTTTAGGAGGAGGTAACTTGTTCGTGCTTATAACGTTGTGATGACAGACTTACGAAAATCTAGCCAAGGTGTGTGATTTTTCTTAATGGTGCTCAGTGACTCCATTTTCTATACTTTAGATATGTGTCTCATAGATTGAGGATTTTGTCAAGAGATTGTGATCTACTTATATTTTGGTCTTGGTATGAGTTCGACGTCACGTGGATAAACAAGATTTAAGACACAAGTTTAGGTTGTTCTACTTGAGCATCAAGTTCGTTATACTTAATTTTCTTCATCAGTAATTATTACATAGAGCCTACAAAATTGAAGATTCAAAAAATGGTTAACATATGGGTTTTAGTGGAAGCTTAATGTTAAAATGTTTAACCATTTACTGCTACAATCGAGGTGAAGGTATTTGCTACTACTAAGTCATTATTACTACTGCTTAGTGTGAGTGTCCTACTACTCAAGTTCATTTCTTATTGTGCTTAATGGTGGGCAATTTGAGGAATAAAGGCTTGGATTAAGAGTGTAATATTGTTCGTGGTTTGTGAAGATCGAAAAGTTGCATACTTTAGTCCCCCGATTTATGATTAACAAAAAAAGGGGGAAGAAGATTTGATGATTTGGCAACTTGTAGATCCTTGGTAGCTTAAGGGAAGTTTTTCATTCATAATTAACTATCAGGGAAATTTGTGCTATTATTTTGGTTTTGTCATTATCAACTAGGGGAAGATTGTTGGGAATTATATTTGAGTTGATAAGACAAAACACGAATGAAACAAGATGGAAACAAAAGGACCAAAGTCGTCATTGTGGGATTCTACAAGATGTAGAAGAAAATAAAGATTTGGTGAAAAAGAGATAAATATTGAAGAGATAAAGATTTGGTCAAACTCATTACAGATGTAGGTCCAAACAAATCCATATGCAGAAGCTGTAAGGGCTAACTAATAGAGCTCACTGATTTTGCCTTACAGGAGGCCTTGTGTTGCTTTCTTTTCTGACAAGCAACACAAGTGTGGTCATTTTGAAAAATCTTTGAAGGTAAACCTCGTACAAGGTTTCCCTTCACAAGTTTGTTTAGGTTTTTAAAGTTAACATGACCCAACCTCCTATGCCATTTGTTAGATTCATCAATTGTGGCTTTTGCAATCAAACAAGCTAAACCTCCAGAAGGAACAATGTTCTCTAGATTGAAACTGTACATATTGTTTTGTCTGGGGATTCTAAGTAAGACTTGATTTGCATCAGGTAACTTAAATTCAGGAGACAAAACAAGACATTCAGAGTCAGTGAAAAGAACTTTGTTCTTCTTGTCACATATCTGTGACACAGAAAAGAGATTGAAATGTTGTAGTTCTTTCACAAAGCACACGTCCTCAAAATCTAACTTTCCTGTTTTTATTTTACCTTTACCAGTTATGTAACCTTTACTTCCTCCAAAAGCAACAGGGCCACCATTAAAGTCTTGATATTCAGCAAGGTAGGCCTTGTTTCCAGTCATGTGCCTGGAACATCCACTATCAACAATTCCTTTGTTCTGTAAAGCTCTATGTGGATAATCCTGCACATTAAATATAAGAGATTAGATTCTCTTATGGACCCAAGCCCGTTTCGTGCTTATTTGGTTTTGTCATTATCAACTAGGGTAAGATTGTTAGGAATTATATTTAAGTTGATAAGACAAAACACGAATGAAACAAGATGGAAACAAAAGGACCAAAGTCGTCATTGTGGGATTCTACAAGATGTAGAAGAAAATAAAGATTTGGTCAAAAAGAGATAAAGATGAAGAGATAAAGATTTGGTCAAACTCATTAATATCTTTTAAATAGTTTTCATGTAAATCTTTGACTCTTTATGCTATAAAAGGAGGTCTAGGCATATTGTTTTAGTATCCAGAAAAGTGTGTGTTCTCAATGAGAGTCGACTAAAACAAAACGTGTGTGTGTACACGTTTAGTTAGTTAGCATAGTTAGATAGTTAGTAGATGTGTTATAAACATCTATGTATTAGTTAGTTTAGCCTCAAGGATCATTTGATCTTGGGGATATAATAAATAAAGAAAACCTTGAAGTAACTCTGATTTCTGTTTTATTATTCCGCTGTGCAAGTTTATTAATCATTATTAGTATATCCTAGATGAGTCTTAATAACGATCTAAGGGGTCATAAAGATCTACACACAACTATATTCACATGACGTCATAGGGAAGACATATTACTTGTTCAAGTATAAGTTGATGACATTATTTTTGGATCAACAAATCCAGATTTTTTAAAACGTTTTGCAAATCTAATGAAAAATAATTTTGAAATGTCGATGATGGGTGAACTAAAGTTCTTTCTTGGACTTTAAGTTCATCAATCTCCCTGTGGCATATTCATAAGTCAGTCACAATATACGATTGAGTTGTTAAAGAAACATGGTCTGGATGAGTGTGTCTCCATGAGCACACCTATGGCAACTGAAGACCTGGATTTTGAATTTACACAAGACACTCTTACTGTCAAATGACTTTATCGTCGTATGCTTGAGGCTAAGTAACCTAACAGCCAGTCATCCAGACATTGCTTATGCTACTTTTGTATGTGCTCGTTATCAAGCACGTCATACGGTCAAACACCTCAAAGAGGTTAAACGGATCTTTCAGTATCTAAGACAGTCCTATAACATGGGCCTATGGTATCCAAAGGATTCCGGATTTGAACTAATTGCATATTCAGATGCGGACCATGCAGGATGTAAAGACGACTGTAAAAGCACATCAGGAGGATTGCAATTTCTAGGTGAAAAGATCGTGAGCTGGAGTTCAAAGAAACAAGATTGTACTACGATGTCTACTACTGAGGCTGAATATGTTTCCTTGTCTGCATGTTGTGCACAAGTCATTTGTCACAACTGCTAGATTATGGATATAAATACAACCGGATTCCGATGTATTGTGATTCCAAGAGTGCCATTGCTATCTCATGCAATCCGGTCCAGCATCAATAGAACCAAAGCGCATAGACATCACGTATATCATTTTTATTAAGGAACATGTTAAGAAGGGTACTATGGAACTTTACTTTTCAGAACAGAAATACCAACTTGCGGATCCTATATACTAAAGCGCTATCCTAAAGAACGCTTTGAGTATTTTGGTTCATCGCAATTGGTATGAGAATGTAGGATTCCAACTCAGTTGGAAAGTCAGACAAAGTCATCTTCTTGATAAGATCAAACATCAAACAGTAAATAAATTTTCCCAAAACAAAAGAAAAAAATTGAAAATACAAAATTACAAAAAATTTGTCATAGTTTTCCATATTAAAAATCAATACAAAAATTAAAAAATATATAAGCTCAAAACATAATTTTTACAGAACACAGTGAATTAGATTCATGATTCCAAATTTTTATATATAAAAAGCTTTCGATTGGAAAAACGGGATCATAATCTGAGGGGGAGTAATTGAAAATTTTTCATTCATATACATCATTTCAGAAATAAAATAAAAACAATGATCTCTCAAATGAACTGACTTTGAAAAATGATATATTTTCAAGGGGGAGTTTTTATTTTAAAAGTTTTAATTTTGAACTTTGAAAAACAAAAATCTTTATTTTTCGGACTAAGTGTTTAACATGATTTCATTCCAAGGGAGAGTTTTTGATAACATTGGTCAACTTATCATTACTCGAGGGGGAGTTTTTGAAAATTTAAAACAAAATTCGGAAAATAAAAGAGATAACTCGAAAAAGAAAATACAAGGGCTGAAAGTGTAAGTTTTCAAAACTTATATTCGGTGACTATAAAAGGAGGAAAACTTTTTCTTTTTACTTTTTATTTTTACCGAGCCAACTTACCGAGTTTGTTAAGAAAATCAAAGAAAGATTTCAGAAGCTTATTACAGCGATTACACCTTCTTTTCTTTCTCAAACGTAAGTCAACATGAGTTTTGATTAAGTTTTAAGCTGTTTTGAATTATCGAGTTTAAACTCGGTAAGAATTAGGATTACCGAATTTAGGATTTATCAAATTTTTGATAAATGATTAAGATCAAGGATGATAATAATCAATGATTATGTGGAAATAAGTGTAAAATAGCTTATAAAAGGTCTACGATCATAAACTCGATGCTGAACATGAAACTCGGATGTACTTGGTGTGTGTTGAAATTTGTACTTATCGATTTTGATTTGTTGACTATTTTTTTGGGGGATAAAATGTAAAGGAATCGAGTTTGATTATAAGGAGTCAGCTTTAAATTCCATTGTGAAACTCAGTAATTGTCAAAAAGTCAAACTCGGTAATGTCAAAAAGTCAAATTCGGTAATGTCAAAAAGTCAAAAATCAGTAACAATGAACTTTGTGAATTTTATGCGCTCATAATTTATGCATGCTTATGAAGATTAATGCTCGAATGTCTGTGGAACAAAAAGATCAGTCTCTCATGTGTTTTGAAAACATCAAATGATTGTGAAAAAAGAAATCAAGTTTTAATGAATTCTAAACTTTGGGTCAAATATGTCTATTCATAATTGTTTAAGTGGTCAAGTCATGTTCGGTTTTGACCGTTTTTTGCAATGAACAGAATGAGGAGTGAGTGACTTAGTGACTATTCAGTTATTGAATTAGATGTGTTTGTTTACATTGTTTAGGATTCATGACAAAAAGTGAAAGTGGAAAAGTTTTTATAACTTGAATCTGAAAATCCAAGTCTTAATTGTTTAAGTGGTCTAAGTCATGTCTGGTTTTGACCGTTTTCTGCAATGAATAGAATGATGAGTGAGTGACTTAGTGACCATTCAGTTGTGGATTTGTGATTCAATGATTCTATGTTATCATTTTACGAAAAAATTTTGTCTAAAGATTTTTCAAAAAGTTCTCAAAATCTGTTATTGTCAAAATGGTACTCTTTCATAAAAACGGTTTTAAGAAGATGTATGATCTCTCTTTAATTTTTCATAAAAGTGTCTTGATTAAAATCAAAAGAGAAATCTTCATCTTTCTTGAAAGAGTATCATGTCACAAAAGGAAATATCTTGCGAGATATTTTTAAACAATAGAGAGAGCTAAATCCATACGCGAAAAAGCAAATCAAAAGTGTGTTCGAAAAAGAATGGCCAGAACACACAAAAATGATAAATCAAAAGAAAATTTCGAATAAAGCGTATGGCATGTGCTAGAAAAAGCAAGAACGAGGACATGAGAAACAAACTGATCAAAAATATGTTCGAAAAGAATTACGAAAACAAAAAAAACAGAGTGGAAAAAGACAAAAATGTCAAATGAATTGTTTGTTACCTAACATCTTCATTTCATTCATTCAGTAATCATCATGGCACAACAACAACATGCATCTGATGTTCATCCAGACGAACTGTGTCCTCCAAACAAAAGATATGATCTTATGGATGCTAACAAGAAGATTTATTTTGAACAAGTGCAATGTCCACCTGAAAGCAAACTTCTGACGAATATCATCAAGAATCATCCATTACGATTCAGCATTGCAGGTTCTTCATCAGTAACATAGATCTATATGGCACAATTTTGGCATACTTTGAAGGAAGACGGATCCAAGTATAGACTCACGTTTATGCTTGACAAGAAAGAGCTTTCTCTTACCCTGGATGACTTCAGAACAATCTTACACCTACCACAAGCAACTGAAAATAATCATGATAGTTTCGTGCCACCACCATCATTTTTAGACATGGTTTTCAATGCTACACAAAATGAATTGGCATTTACAATGGAGTGAAGACATCATCACGCTTTAAGACCAACTGGTCTTCTACAGCCATGCAAACGTTGATGCAAGATATTTTCAAATACTTGACAACACGTTTAACTGTATGGGATCAACCACCGTTGCAGATAAATCAAATGATGTATTGCTTTAATAAATAACATTCATGTTGATTATGTAGAAGCTACTATGGGAAGGACTTCATTATTTCTCTTCATACATCCAACATCTTCGTATTCCTTACCAAGATTTTACTAAGATCAAACCATTAGTCCCCATTACATGACAAATTTTATCTGAGATTTTCATGCGTGCTCGAGATAGATATCACAATCTAAAAGATGATGATATAATGAAAAATATCTTTAATTCTGGAAGATACAAAGACAAGTTGGAATGAAGATTCCAGCTTGGATGATCTTAGAAGAAATGAAGCACACAGAGCATTATCGGATGTATGCAGAGGTGTTTGGGATAGATGTTCCTCTTACTCAGTCACAACCGACTGAGTCTACCCAAGGAATGCATGGGACACCTAGCGCCCCTAGGTCACCTAACCCTATCATGGATGCAGGAGTGTTAAGTGCTCCAAAATGATCAACTGTGATTCATTTTCGTATTCCTCAAAGAAGATCCACACGTCTTACTCCACCAGCTCCAGTGCTAACTGTTGATAAAGCAGATGAGATGATTTTACAAGACACATTACAAGTAAGTCTTGCTGAGCACAAAAGTTGAGAAGAGCAAGAAGCTAGAGAAAATGTAGAACTGGCTAACAAGCACTTGGCATCCGTGGAAATTAAAAAGATGGTGGAAGGACCAGAGAATGTTATTAATGATAGTTCAATCCCTAGGAATGATGATCAAAATATTCCCGGCACTAGGTTAGAGCCCAGGAGTGATAAGGAAAGTCCGGAGGTGGAGATTACTAATGATGAAGAGGTGGAAATTACTAATGTTGTAATACCTGTGAATGTTAATGAAGAAGAGGAAGAAATAACTGATGAGGTGTATGAATTAAAGCGAAGGGAGAAAGGGAAGATTGTAGAGGAGTCTAGGAGTACACCATTCCCCACACCAATTAGATCTCCTAGGATTCATACTGATCTCGTATCTTCGGATACTGAGAAACTCCAGGAATTAACGGTAACTGATACTACACTTACACCATCATCAAGTTCACTTAACACTAAGTTATCTACCACAAACCGACTTCTATCATTATTCAAAGCCAAACATGCTCGTTTTAAATGCTACAAGAGTTTTCTTCAAGAGTTTACATGGACGTTAGAGATATTTGTTTAGACATCTTAGGGCAAAGTTCTTGTCAAGGAAGTCATTTGATACTCTTGCTGATCATCTCCAGGAAGTAATGGTTGAATCACTACCTACTATGGTAGATAAGCATATCAAGGAGCAAGTCGAGAAGCAAGTTCCTGAGCAGGTTAAAGTTCAAGTTCCAGTGTATGTTGCAAAAGGGCTGCTTTTGAAAGGGTTGAATAAAGGAAAGAGACAATAAGAGATGGAATTGCTAAAGCTATATTAACAAGAGCGTGGGAAATACAGCTAAAATTTCCTCAACATATTAAAACGCAATTATACTAACATTCCTGTCTCAGAGGTAGATGCGTCTGAAGAAGTTATATGTCTGGAACATCGTGTAGGTGTTATTTATGTTTTCAAGTTTTAAATTTATATTTTGCCGACTTTACCTAAAACAACACTTTAACGGGTAGTGTACCCGATCAGATGGAGTTTCGTGGTAAGTAGGGTGTCGATCACTAAGAGCGAGAACTAATATTTTATTTTATCAATATTTTAGTTAACTAAACTAAGTTAATTTAAACTATGTTAATTCTATTCTATGTTAAACCTATGCTAAACCTATGTTAATCCTAATTCTAATGGATAAAGGGGGGTTTTCAACCTGAGAGACTGGCACAGGTTTTGTGGTAACTTAGATCAATTTAAGACACAATAACACACGCAAGTAGACATACAAAAGATAGAAGAGCGGTCTAGCAAAATATAAGAAAATTGTATTAACCATGATTAATCCAATTAAAACGTTGGTTTGTTTATTTAGTGCAATGAGTGCTTATCTCGAGGCGGCATATCATTCCAAGATTTAGGCGGGACTTCTTCCTAAAACCTAGACACGTAGAATTATGTGTCAATTAAACGCATCCGCATAAAGCATCCTATTTGCTGATTATAATCTATCTTAGGTGATTAGTAATGGTGATCTTATTAAACCCTAGCTCATAGAGACTTTACCCACTTACTGCTTAATGGCAATTTATATTTTAGTAGTCCACTGTTTAAGTCTTTACTAAAAGAATCAGTACGTTATTTGTTGATCCTAGGTCACCTGCTAGTCCAACTTGTTCACATATACCAAAGGTAAAGATAGGGCATTAATTATGGTCCTATTGATCTAGATATATAAATCACTATATGGAGAGCCATCCCAACATCTAGCTAACTTGGTCGGTATCACTAGATCCAGTTGAATGATAGGTTGCATACAAAATCACGTAAACAAGTATGAATTGATAAACATAATCAGCAATCAACAATAAATTAAGCATTCGATATAAACAAACCAAACATTTAAATCTTTATAATCATGGCTAATACCCACGAGTATTAGCCCTTAATCATTGTAAGCAATACAAAAGTAATAATTCAACCAAGGTAAACTAACCGAGTTAAACGAATGATACCAAAAATCGAACGATTACAAGAGTATAGGAGATTACGAGGTGTTTCCTATGGAATTAGTAGCTTTGCTTGACCTCTTCTGCTCTTTTGAAAATCGAATTTTGTTGTTAAGGTATTGAAAATATGATCAAGCATGCTGAAAACCCGTTTTTAGGTTTTCTATTTATACTATCTGGAATTTGGTCGATATGGCGTATCGAGATATTTGGATACGGCGTATCGGAGGTTTCTTGGGGTAGGGACCACGTTCGATATCTTCCAGAATATTTAATTACTTTATATTGAATGCGACGTATAGAGTTCTCCTAAATACGGCGTATTGACTTTGATCTGTAGTGGTGTCTGTGAAGTACAGACACAGATACTCCGTATCTTCCTTGATGGATACGGCGTATTAGATGTCATAACAGTATTCTTCGTATTTCTTTGTTTAAGCTCTAAAATGCTTGCCTTTTTGCTACTCTTCACAAAGTACTCTATAATTACTGCAAATCTCAAATATAAATGATTAAGTACCAAATTCCTTGCAAGAATATACAAAAAGTGTTTATTTACATTGTGTTATGGTTCATAAAAAATGTCGATTTATGTGGTTTATTATATTTAGTCATTAGTCTTTATTTTGTTAAGAATAAATAGTTGTAATAAGTTTATTATGCTAAAAGAAAGAAATAGCATAATTACCAAAGATTAGGGACTAAAAGTGAAACATTAGGAAAATAAAGGAAGGGAAGCTTCCCTCCCTCTCCTATAAATACCCCTTCTAATCACCATTAGAAGGGTAAGCCTTGTAATAATTCTTTTTCCATTTTCCTCCATTCTTATATCATTTGAAAATTAATTACATGCCTTCCTGCGTAGCATACTCTATCTCTGTCTAATGGCAATCATTGATTATCATTGATGTGGGCGTTCGAAGATAAACAATACCTAACACGTGGTATCATTACGCCATTAGATAATGTACAGAGTGTGCAGTCGATGAGTGTGAATTGGTTCAATGTATCCGAGGAACGAGAAATGGCAGAAATAGTCAGAGGATTCGTATAGAGAACTTTGATTCTTCGATTTGTGTATTTATGGCAGCTATTATGTGAGTTATGAAGAGACAATATCGAGTATCGAAATAAGGAGGTTTGACCATTAAAATGACTGAAGGAAGGATTGCAGTTTGGAAGTTTGGTGAGTTAGCGCTTGCTGCGGTAAGGGTTTTTGAGTATTGCGACGGCGGGTACATATATTCGAGAATACAGAGAGTGCGTGAAGTTTTAGTAAGAAATATTAGTGAGAAGCAACTGTCTGAGTAACACTAAAACTGTAGTGTATATATTACTGATAAATATCCACTATGTATATCGGTTCTTTCTTCATCAATCGTTAATATTTAGGTGGTTATATAAAGTTTTTTGAATGAAAGCGTCATTTGTCGCCTTTAAATCTAATATATAAACAAAAAAAAAAAAAAAAAAAAAAAAAAAAAATAAAATACACAATAAATAAAAAAAATTAGATAATTTAAAAAAAAAAAAAAATAAAATAATGAAATAAAAAAAAAAAATAAAAAAAAAATAAAAAAAGAAAAATTCCAAAAAAAAAAAATTAAATGTAATTATTTTTTAAAAAAATACTATAATAAAAATAAAAAAAAAAAAAATAAAAAAAAATAAAAAAAAAAAAAAAAAAATAAAAAAAAAAAAAAAAATTAAAAAAAGAAGAAAAAAAAAATATAAAAAAAAAAAAAAAAATAAAAAAAATCAATAATCGAGTGTTTTCATATGTATTTATATATTTTCGTTTATAATCGAAAATGTGAAAAGGATTTAGTGATTTCTCTATCTCGGAAAAAGCTTTACAAAGTGTTCAAAACATCACAACTTTTACGTTTCAATCGTGAATGAGTTTTTTAAAAACAAAATTGGTACTTTCAGAAAACTCGAAACTCAAATTCTGTTCTATCATTTGACATTATACCTTTCTTAGGCGAGTAATTAAACATCATAAATTTTTTGGTTTTATCGAGATAGAGGTTCTGTGTTAATCCATATCATAAATTTTTTCAAAATCTCGGTACTATCGATGTTTGATTAAATCTGATTTTTTGTGATAAAACAAGATAATTGATTTTAGTTAAGAGTAATTTCCGATTTTACTACGTTTTAAGTTACCGATTGATAGAAGTCCTTTGTCTAAGTTTTAGTTCTGTCCGAGAAGTTATACCGATATCAAACTACTTAGATTATCCGAGAAGAGTGTTTATGAATTTACACTGTTACCATTTGGGATTTTTCCTCACAAAAATCACTCTTTTCGTCTACAAAGACCCATCTAATAAACATACTAATGTCCAACATCCAAAACATATCAACATCTCTTCGCTGATGCCGTTTCTTAAGACTAGGCCTCCCATGCTTGAAAGGGGTAGTTATATACCATGGGCAAGTAGATTTAGAAGATATATAAATCGAAAGAGAGAAAACCAAAAGTGCCTTAACAAAGCACTTGATGAAGGTCCTTATCATTACAAATGTTGTGGTTCCAACTGGTTCGACATTACCGACACTGCAAGACTGAAGAGGATCTAGAAGGTTAAGAATTATTACACTATGAAGCTAAAATAGAGCTCATGAATCTGATTCCTACTTTCTATACCAAAGAAATTTAACAACTCTGTTGATGCTTGCACTACGCCCAAGGAAATTTGGAAAAAGAGTTGAACCTTCTGATAGGGGCACAATACAAAAACCAAGTTGAATAAGAAACTCGATTTTTACGAATGAATATGATAAGTTTGTTTGATGAACCAGGGAAGCACTTGTTTCTGTTACAACCGCTTTGCTCATTTAATGAATGAATTATTGAACAGAAATAAAATATTTTTCCAATTATTCACAGATAACAACAAAGTTTCTCTGATAGCTTGCAACCGGAATGGTTGAAATATGTCACCCAAGTTCGTCTTGCTAAACGTTTGACAGTGGATTCGTTTGATGATCTATTTGATTACCTTCATCAATTCGAGAACTGTTAATTCATCACGGCAAAGAATTAGAAAAAGTCTCCAGGATCCTTTGGTGGCTCTAGTAGCATACACAGGTTCATCTTCCATAAATACCTCATCTTATTATGTAACGCATCCTATGTCTGTGGTTGATTATGACGATGAGTACCAGTTGGATGATGTTCAAACCAATTCTGAAGATCCCCTAACCTCGCAATGTTTGTTTACTTGCTCGAGCCATTACACCAAGAAATTCTCTAATCAAACAAATAAACATGCTTCGTACTTCATCCACACCAAAAACCCGCAATACATTCAAGAGATAGGGTGAATAGATCAAAGCAGAAACCCTGGTAAAATTGAAGAAAAACTAGAACGAGCTTAATTTCAAGAGGACGAGTTGAGGGATCTAATGCTCAAAATGAGACCAGAAATGTTCAAAGGACTCTTTGAACTTCGTCTTCAGGAAATACTTCAACTGTTCAATGCTAAAACTGTAGTGGGAAATGACATTATGCTAGGAATTAGTCCCAAAACCAAGAGTCGGGATTCAAATACTTCAAGGAACACAATGTTGCTGGCAAAACAGATGAAGCTAGAGTTCTGTCTTACCGATGAACATAATGATTTTCTCTTTGCTAACATCTTCAAGGAGGAAGAAATTGAATAACCAGTGTAAAACATAGCTTAAATGGCCAGGATTCAATCCAGCCCGATAATTACTTTTGATGCTGGGCAAGCTATGATTATGCATTTAAAATGAGGTACCATCTTTCATCCATCAAGATAATCAAGAACAAATGTATCCAACTCATACTAAACTTATTAACAGTACAATTGGTGATGATCAAATTGATAGCAATATTATATTTGATGAACCAAATAAAAAATTAAAAAGTGGCATTGTTGAAAAAATACACATGTTCCAGACTATATGCGATAGACAACTAGCTATAAATGCTTATAAGGAAGCTGAAAACCAAAATATTTGCTCAAAAAGTCCAAAAACAAACACGACTTTGACTAATCAGCTTGAGTTGTATAAGGAAAGGGTTTGGGTTTTGGAAAACATTAACGAGGATAACAATTATCTCAATGAATTTCTTGAGGCTGATCGACAAGCAAAACATTTTAATCAACAAGCTCAAACTCAATTGTTTCGTGAACGAATATTCATTCGAGACCCCTAGAAAAACAACGAGATAAATTAGATTTAGCTGTTACTGATTACAAGCGAAAAAAAAGTTGAACTTCAAAAACACATTAATTTTAAAAAGACAATGAGTGAAAATGAGGATCGGTTATTAGTGACACTATTCTAGATCTCGAGGCCCAAACTTAAAAAGAATGTTGACTAATATGAAACATGGCAATTCTTCTTACTAGGAATGTTTTAAGCTTGGTCCAAAGCCATTGTCCTGTGATGATGTCACAAATAAAACATGTTTGGGTACCCAATCTTATAACACTCAAGCAAGTAATTTCTCAAATTCCAAAGTTTTAAATCTTGCCTTCTAGACTGAGTAATTCAGAAATATCCTTGAATGTTAAGAAACGAAACACTCTTGATGATGCTTCCAAAAGCCAACTAAAATGAAAGAAAAATAATGATCAATTGCCTGTCAAACAAACAGAATATTTGACAATTGATTACAAACAAATAAATGGCTCTTTATAAAGACTTTGTTCTGTAAAAAAAAACTTCTGCTGAGCCACAAAATTTCCATCTTCTATAATCCTTCGACAAGACTCCAGAATGTACATATTCTGACCGTTATCAAGCCCGAGTGAGTCACCTTTGATCATACAATTGAATCAAATGAAAAGTTGTTTTCAAACGTTGTCTAAGTTAATTTAGAAGAATTGTAAAAGAGCAAGTATTTTTAACACATCTCCTGAAGAAATACAACTAAATGATTTTTGTCAAATCAAACCGATTATTAACGAGTTGCAGTTCTATTTTGAATTCTTTAGAACTAATTCAAAGGGATATAAAAGTAATGATAGATGTTTTGGAGTCTACAGAAAGTGAACTTTGTAAATAAATAAACAAAATGATTATTATAAGATCAACTTTTGGAAGCATCCTCAGCATGAAGTAGAAATGAATGTGATGTTAAATCATGAATGCTTAGATAATCACTTACAATTTAATGAACAAACAAAAGAATTCCATTAAGATTCAAGAGGGTTTGCAAGCAAAAATAAAAATTCTTGAAAAGATGTTCAAAGATGTCAAAAGCAAAGTGGGTTATTTGAATTAAATTACAACAAGAAAAAGAAGAAACATAAATGGAGCAACTTTGAATAATAAAAACACAATCCCTCTTGATTACTCTTGGATTCAAAGATGAGGAAACTTGAGAATGAGAATGGTGTCTTGGAGATTGCAAGTCAATCTGTGATAATAAAACGAGACAATGTAACAATTAGAATATCAAAGCATTTCGAATCCATAAAAAAGACACGGTCTCAATCTAAAAAGAAATGGATGAATTAATTTGAATAAGTCTTGGAGAAAACGTAATGCCATATGGTGCATTCGTGCTGAGAATCGAAATCTTTTAAGTACCAAATCTGAGTAACAAACTAATTGGCAACTGTTGAAAAAGGTAATCTGAAATAGCAATTTGACTAGACAAATGTTTCCTCAAAATCTCTTCTGTTCACACCATAAACAAACAAGTTTTTCAAAGAAAACGTTGTTATCAAAACACTAAAGAAAAAACATGAAGTTCAAAACCAGTCACTTGTACAGACTACACCTGACAACAAAGAAGGTTAAATTCAACAAAAATGTCATTGTGCCTGGAATTTTATAGAGTTGTCACGACACAAGAATCACAAACAAACCGTCAACAGAGTGGTTTTTCTCAACAGGAATGCATGCTGCATCTAGTGTTAGAAGATCAATGAATTGAGATTCACAGTCAAGAACAGTTCGCTTAACTAACTCTTAAGAATTCATGCAAAGAAAGTAGCAGTTTATGTTCATGAAAATAAGCAAACAATTATACATTTGGCAAATGTTATCTCAAACGCAGAGATTTAAATGGTGTTAATGTTGCAAACCGCTGCTAAACGAAAACTCTGTTATGTGTTTCTTTATCAAAATGTGCTTTTATTCCATGTCATAAAAATGTCTTGCAAAATATAAATTGAATGTGCATTCAAATGTTCGTAGAGCCTTATATACTAATTCTAGAACACCAAAATCTTCAGACACTACTTATGTAGTTTTTAAGACTAGGTTTTCTGAGAAGTTGATACAATCTAAGTCTTATATACTACCGTCCCTGTTATCTTCCCAAACCTAAGATTGATGTAGGAAGTGCCTCAAAAGCTAAAAATAAGGTCTCTAGTGCTTCTAAGACAAAGAAACGAAATTTGAGAGATAAACCTTTAAGCATATACATGAAGAACACAATACGAACAAGTTTAATTGGCAAAAGTAGTTGAATCACAAAACAAATGTTTTTTGGTAATCCCTAGTAACACAACTTCGAATGTTCAAAATAGTCGTTCATACTAGGAAAGCCATCAGTTCTTTAAGAAATGGGTAGTTAAATTGCCCACTTCTCCATGTGTTGGTTCTTCTTGTGTTGTAGGTAGTCCAGATTGTTCTATGGATTGTTGACAGTGGTTGTTCAAAGCATAAGACGGGTGATCAATCACTGCTAAAAAATTTCATTGAGAAATTCATGGGCACCGTTCGCTTTGGAAATGATAATTTTGCAGCAATCACAGGCTATGGCGATTATATACAATCCTAAAATCACTATTATTTCATTAAATTATGTTGAAAGGTCTTGACCATAATCACTTTAGCGTTAGCAATATTGTGATGGTGATTAGAATGTGGCTTGCGTTCCATAGACATTTAACGTGCCAAATCTGGAAGTGAGATGATTTTTATCACAGAGGACGCAATCTAATTTGTATACTATCTCAATTTCTGACATGCCTGCTTCTTCTCCTGTTTGTCTGATGTCCAAAGCAACTTTGACAAAGTCATGGTTATGGCATCGTCGACTCTTACATATTAATTTTGGTACCATAAACGATCTTACTAGACTTGACTTGGTTGATGGTATTCAAAATTTCAAATATGTCCGGATCACCTTTGATATTTTTGTTTGTGAAAAAGAAAAAGTAAGAAACTTCTCAACCACCCAAATTGGTTCCAAGTGAATACTTCAAATTGGAATTACATCATATGGATTTTATGCGGTCCAATGAGGTAGCTTTAATCAATGAAAAGAAGTTATTCTTTGTGATAGGATGATTTTCTCGAATATACAAGTTTACATTCTACACCTTGGAAAGACGAAACTCCAAGCTCATAAAGAAGATTCATTGCTCAGCTAAACTTGAAATTAAACAAGCCAAAGTTTGCAATATACGTACTGAAAAGGTACTGAATTCAAAACTCCAATCTTCAAGCTCATTAAGAAAAGTTAGGAATCATGGCAACAAATTACAACTGCTACGTACCCTTAGTCAAAATGGAGTGGTTAAAAGACGAAATCGTACACTTGTTAAGGCTGCTCGAACAATGCTTATCTTGTTCTCGATTACTTGAATATCTTGGGCAGAAGCGGCTGGCTATAGCTTGTTATTACTCCAAAATTGATCAATCATTCATACACGACATAACAAAACACCTTATGAGCTATTATGCGGAAGAAAGCCGAATGTTAAGTATTTTCATGTGTTTGGCTCATTGATCGAGATGATCTTGGAAAAATGAAACCAAAAGCAGACATTGGAGTTTTTATTGGTTATTCGAAACTCAAGAGGGTTTCGAAACATAACTGATGCACCAAAAAGAAATATGGCATCCAAACAGTCAATTTTACGAGCATACAACAATGGCTTCTGACATGACTTTTAAGAACCCGTTTCCAACGTTCAAAATAAAAAAACTTTCATTAAGTAGACACAATGAATACTCCATCCAAAGAAGATTTAGAAAATTTGTTTGGTCTAATGTTTGAAGAATATTTTGAGAAGAGGTCTTTTGATACACCCATCAATTCCACTGCACAACCAACTCAATTTCATAAAGACTCACCTCCACATCCACAATTAATGATGACGAATATGAGGCCCCAGCTATTGTAAACTCCCAACACCAGACGTACAAACTTCTCCAATTTCTTGTGACATACGCTGATGAATTCTTCAATAAGATCTGCTGATTTTAATGGCAACCTGGATTTCATTCCATATAATACTTCAAGTCATAAGGAAATTGAATCCTCTACGGCCACTTATAAAGAACCATCAAATGTGCAGAATTTCCACCAAGTACAACCCTCAACTCACATTTAGACAAAAGATCATCCTTTAGATCAAGTTATTGGTGACCCATCCAAGCATGTAATGACTCATTAAAAGCTTCAAACAGATTATGAGGTATGCGTGTCTTCATTAACCCAGTCACACAATCAACACAACAAAAATTAAAGAAAGCTAAATGCCGATCACAAATGGATGAGTCCATGCAAGATGTAGTTTGAATCAATTTGAGAGATATAAAGTTTGGGAACTCGTTCTATGACCATGGAAAGAATATTATTGCTCTCAAATGGATTCTGGAAGAATAAGTGTGTTCTGAAAATATTGTGGTCGAAACAAAACTCTCTTATGGCACAAGGTAACAGGCAGAAGAAGGTATTGATTTTGAAGAGTCCATTTTCTCATGATGCTCGCCTTGAAGCTGTTCGAATGTTTATTGCTATGCAAGCACATAAGAAATAACACCAACTTTCAAAAGACGTCACAATGGCATTTCTTAATGGTCCATTGAAAAGAGAAGGTTTATTCACCAACCTGAAAGGGTTTATTGATCTAGAATATCCTATACGTCTACAGGTTAAAAAAAGCTCTATACAGTCTTAAGCAAGCACCTCGTGCATGGTATGATAAATTGTCTTCTTTCCTAATTCAACATGGGTTCACTAAAGGTATTTTTGACCCGACGTCACGGGGAAGACATATTACTTGTTCAAGAAATGTAGCGACATTATTTTTGGATCAACAAATCCATTTTTCAAATTTTTGGCAAATCAAATGAAAAAATAATTTATGAATATCGAGATGGGGTGAACAAAGTTCTTTCATGGACTTCAAGTTCATCAATCTCCAGTGGCAAATTCATAAGTCAGTCACAATATCTATGATTTGTTAAAGAAACATGGATCAGATTGATTTTCTCCTCAATGAGCACACCCATGGAAACTGTGAGACTGGATGCTGATTTACAAGGCACTCCTACTGATCAAACGACTTATCATCGTATGATAGGAGGGCTAATGTACCTAACAGCCAGTCGTCCAGACATTACTTATGCTACTTTTGTATGTGCTCGTTATATCAGCATGTCTTACGGTCAAACACCTTAAAGAGGTTAAACAGATCTTTTCGTACTAAATAGTCCATAAGCATGGGCCTATGGTATCTGAAGGGTTCTGGATTTGAACTAAAGCATAAACATATACGGAACATGCAGGATGTAAATATGACTAATAACAGCACATCAAGAGGATTTCAATTTCTAGGTGAAAGCTCGTGAGCTAGAGTTAAAGAAACAAATTGTACTACATGTCCTATTGCTGGGGCTGAATTATGTTTCCTTGCTGCATGCTGTGCACAATTCATATGGATGCGTACACACTGCTAGACTATGGATACAAATACAAAAAACCGATTATGAATGTAAGTGAATTCCAAGAGTGCCATGCTAGTCTCAAAGCAATCCGGTCCCACATACAAAGACAAAGCCAACATAGACATCCGTATCATTTTATTAAGGAACATGTTGAAAGGGTATTGGAACTTTACTTTGTCGAACAAGAATACCAACTTTGCGATCTGATTACTAACGTTTTCCTTCCTAAAAAAATGCTTTTGATATTTGTTCCATCGCATTGGTATAGATGAATGACCCAACTCAGTTGAATAGACTGACAAAGTTATCTCTTGAAAAGATGATACCTCGAAAAACATGTAAATACATTTCCAAAAAACAAAAAGAAGAAATTGAAAAAATACAAAATTATAAAAAGATTTTGTCATAATTTTCAGTTCATACATAAAAAACATGTAAATAAATTTTTCAAAAACAAAAGAAAAAATTAATTTTTTTTTTCAAAATACCAAAAAGATTTGACATATTTTTTTATAAAAAAAACATAATTTAACAAGATCACATGATTAGATTCATGATTCCAAGTTTTTATAAAAAACTTTCAAATTGAAAATACGGAATCATGATCTAAGGGGGAGTTCTTAAAATTTTCCATTCACATACATCATTTTGGAAATAAAATAAAAACAATGATCTCTCACAAAGACTGAATTTGAAAACCGTTATAGTTTCAAGGGGGAGTTTTTATTTAAAAATCTTCATTTTCGGACTAAGTACTTTACATGATTTTATTTCAAGGGGGAGTTTTTGAAAAAATTCATTATTCAAGGGGGAGTTTGTGAAAATTGAAAAACAAATCGAAAATGATAATCACAGGGGCTAAATGTGTCAATTTTCAAAAAAAATTCGGTGGCTATAAAAGGGGCATAATTTTCGATCATAAATTTTTATAAGTACCGAATCTATTTACCGAGTTTGAGAAGAAAATCATAACACATCATTTTGAGTTCATTACAACGATTGATACTATTTTTCTTCCTCAAACGTAAGTGGGTGAGCGTTATAAATTGATAATTGATGTTTATGTATTATCGAGTTTAAACTCGGTAATATTGAAGATTACCGAGTTTATGTGTCATCGAGTTTTTGTCAATAATTACACATCAAGGATGATAATATGCATAGATTAAGTGAAAATACGTGATGAATAGCCTAGACATGATTAACCATTCGTTTAAATTGAAATTCGGATGTGTATGACGTTTACCGAGTTTGATGTTTATCGAGTTTAATTAATTGACTTCAGGTGGTAATCCGAAAATGATAATATAATACAATGGATTGAGTTTGGTTTTTCATATGTCAAAAAGAATCATTGTTTGTGAAACTCAGTAATAGTCAAAAAGTCAAACTCGGAAAGGTCAAAAAGTCAAACTCAGTAATACTAAAAAGTCTAAATTCAGTGAAAGTACGTTTGTGGAAACGTGAAGGTGTTTTGAGAAAGAAATAATGTTGATGATTCATGCTTATGATGTTTAATGCTTAAATGTCTGTGGAATAATAAGATCAGTTTCTCAAGTGTGGTGAATAATTTTGAAAAAGAAATCAAGTTTTTTTGAATTCTGAGCTATGGGTCATATATATCTATTCGTAATTGTTTAAATGGACCAAGTCATGTCCGGTTTAGGCCGTTTTCTGCAATGAACAGAATGAGGAGTGAGTGACTTAGTGTCCATTCAATTATTGAATTAGATATGTTTGTCTTCATTGTTTAGGATTCATGACAAAAAGTAAAAGCAAAAGTTTTGATAACTTGAATCTGTTAATCCAAATCTCAATTGTTTAAGTGGACTAAGTCATGTCCGGCTTCGGCCATTTTTTGCAATGAACAAAATGAGGAGTGAGTGACTTAGTGTCCATTCAGTTGTGGGTTTGAGATTACTTGATTCTGTGTTGTCATTATAAAGAAAGTTTTTTGTCAAAAGATTTCTGGAAAAAGTTCTCAAAATCTGTTATTGTGTCAAAATGATACTCTTTCACAAAACAATTTAAGAAGTTGAATGATTTCTCTTTAGTTTTTCATAAAAGAGTCTTGATTAAAATCAAAAGAGAAATCTTCATCATTCTTGAAAGAGTATCATGTAACAAAGAATTTCTGGTGAGGATATTCTAAAAACAGAAAGAGAGAGCTAAATCCATACGCGAAAAAGCAAATCAAAAGTGTGTTCGAAAAAGAATTGCCAGAACACACAAAAATGGTAAATCAAAAGAATAAAGCGTATGACATGTGCTAGAAAAAGCAAGAACGAGCACGTGGGAAAGAAACTGATCAAAAATATGTTCAAAAAGAATTGCCATAACATATAAAACAGACAGAGTGGAAAAAGACAAAAAATGTCAAATGAATTGTTTGTTATCTAACATCTCAATTGTATTCATTCGGTAATCATCATGGCACAACATGCAGCTGATGTTCATCCAGATGAACTGTGCCTTCCAAACAAAAGATATGATCTTATGGATGCTAACAAGAAAGTTGATCTCGAGCATGTGCAATGCTCACCGGAAAGCAAAATTCTGACGAATATCATCAAGAATCATCCATTACGATTCAGCATTGCAGCTTCTTCATCCGTACCATGGATTTATATGGCACAGTTCTGGCATACTTTAAAGGTAGACGGATCAAAGTATAGGCTCAAGTTTATGCTGGACAAGAAAGAACTTACTCTTACACTGGATGACTTCAGAACAATCTTTCATCTTCCACAAGCAACTGACAACAATCATAATTCATTCGTGCCACCACTATCATTTTCTGACATGGTTCCATTCTACAAACAAGTATTGGGATTTACAATGAAGATGAAGACATCATCAAGTTTCAAGACAACTAGTCTTCTGCAGCCATGGCAAACGTTATGCAAGATATTCTTCAAATGCTTGACAACACGTGTCACTGGATGGGATCAACCACCGTTGCAGATAATGCAAATGATGTATTGCTTTATGAATAACATTCATGTGGATTATGCAGAGTTACTATGGGAAGGACTTTACTATATGCTTCATCATCCAACATCTTCGATTCCATATCCAAGATTTACAAAGATCATTGTTAGTCATTACATGACTATCTTTCCTGACCCTAACATGACTAATTTTTCCTGAGAATTTCAAGGCGTGTTTATGAGACAGGATCATAATTTGAAAGATGAAGATATAATAGAAAAATATCTTTTAAGTTCAGAAGAACAAAGGACAGAGGTTGGAATGAAGATACCAGATTGACTGATCTAAGAAGAAATGAAGCACACAGATGCAATATGGAGTGTATGTCAAAGGTGATTTGGGATAGATTTCCTCTGACTCAGTCATAGCCGACCGAGTCTACAAGGAACGCATAGGAACACCTAGCGCCCAAGGTCAGCCAACCCTAACATGTGATGCAGGAGTGTCAGTGCTCCAAAACGATCAATGGGAATCATTTTCGTATTCCTCAAAGAGATCCACACGTCTTACTCACCAGCTCCCCAGTACCACTAATTGATAACCAATAATGATTTTAATACAAACCCACTACAAGTAAGTCTTGCTGAGCACAAAAGTCGTGAAGAGCAAGAAGCTAGAGAAAATGTAGAACTGGTGAACAAGCACTTGGCATCCGTGGAAATTGAAAAGATGGTGGAAGGACCAGAGAATGTTATTGATGATAGTTTCAATCCCTAGGAATGATGATCAAAATATTCCTGGCACTAGGTTAGAGCCCAGGAGTGATAAAGAAAGTCCGGAGGTAGAGATTACTAATAATGAAGAGGAAGAAATAACTGATGAGGTGTATAAATTAAAGCGAAGGGAGAAAGTGAAATTGAAAGGATCAAGGAGTACAACCATACCCCCACACCAACTTTAGATCCCCTAGGATTCATACTGATCTCGTATATTTAGATACTAAGAAACTCTAAGAAGTGACGGTAACTGATACTACACTTACACCATCATCAAGTTCACTCAACACCAAGTTATCTACCACAAACCAACTTTTATCATTATTCAAAGCCAAACCTGCTCGTTTCAAACGCTACAAGAGTTTCTTTCAGGAGTTACAGGATATTTGTTTGAACATCTAAGGGCAAAGTTCTTGTCAAGGAAGTCATTTGATACTCTTGCTGATCATTTTCCAAGGAATAAAAGGTTGAAATCATACCCACTAGGTATATAAGCATATCAAGTAGCAAGTCGAGAAAGAAGTTCCTGACAGGTTTTAAAGTTCAGTTCTAGTGTATTTTACAAAAGGGCTGCTTTTGGAAAGCAACATAATAAAGAAGAGACAGATAAGATGATTTCTAAAGCTAATGAAACAGGAGCGTGGGAAATAAAAGCTAAAATTTTCCTCACAGATTCAACAAGCCATTGATATTACATTCCTTCCTGGTTGATGCGTCTGTAAGAAGTATATGTCTGCATTTCTTATGTTCATCCAGCTTAACCACAAACATCATCTGTCCAGAAATAACAATATCAACTTATCTATCAAAGAAATCCGATCCTCAATTACAGCACTAAGACATAGTCAATGGCTGGCACTTCAAATGAAGTTTGAGACATTTCAAGTACCTCAGACTACTTGTAGAACTTCTGCCGTTCGCCCAAGAGATCAGGACGATCCTCATGATGATGCTCATCCTAGAGGGAGAATAGGTGCAAAGCGGCAGAAGACATCTGAGTATAAAGCAAAGTGTACCTCTGAAAGTGCGTCTGGATAAGTCCAATGAAAAGAACAAGGCAATCTTATCAAGAAATCAAGAGCAAACAGATGATTATGATTTTTAGACTGATTCTTATGCATCAGATGATGATGAAGTACCAATGAAGCAAGTATCACAAGATATCATGGAATAAGTGTCATTGACCATTAATGAGGTAAGCTAAAAAAATTGCCCGATGAGATTTAGAACAAAGATGTCTTCAGGAAAGAGCATCAATATCACATTGATCAGATGAAGAATTTCTTAAAGAGTGACATTGTTTGGGAAAGCAAAAAGGAAATTCTTGCTTCTCCACATCCACGAAAGACCACACCTTTAGTTTAAAGCTGTCAGAGAGATCCTGAAGCTCCAGCATTGTCACTGATAAATCAAGATCTTTTGTATTTAAAGAAAGGAAATTCAGGGCCTGAGAAGATAGTGTATCACTTCACAAGTTTCCTTGCCATTATTTTCCAACGATGTTGATATTGAAGAACGGACTTTCAGATGGTGTGATAAGTGTAAAGAAATTAATCCCTTATGCTCGGTATGTGATGAACATTGGGAAAATTCCTCATGCAAAGATCTTCTACATAAAGATCAGAAAGAGCCTGAGAAAACAAAGGAAGTATGTTTTATATCGATTCAAAGATCTTCAAGTTAACAAGACGCACTGAGGAACTTGGCATCGAACACAAGTTCATCAATAAAGATAGTTGCAAGAAGAAGCATGAAGAGCATATGTCAATTACCGAGCCTGATTACAAGAATCTCAATAAGAATGATATTGAGGATATGTATTTGCTGATTATGAATGGCAAGGTACCTGATTATACAGAAACAGGTCTGTTGTGGTTGTTACCATTTTTCATCAGAAGTTCAGTGATATGGGAAAGAGTGCACGATTTTCAACTTGGAATAGAAAGTTATCAACATAAAGTTAATCTTGCTGCACCAATAATATCTTTTCCATGAATTGAAAAGCACAAAATGTTCTCCATCATCTATGAGCCCATGCATGGAATAATATACAAGAATAGCAAGAAAGAGAAAAGGGTGTGAACAATCTAAGAGCTTCATACGTATATTTAAGATGCAACACTAAACAGAGTATTAAAAGGTCTAAAGAGTTACAATAATGATGTTAAGTATGGCTATATACAAAGAGATCTCACCGAAGATGAGGTTGAGTATCTGAAATTGTTTGAAGAAATTGAAGTAAGATTGAAGTATCGCAACCAGATGAGAAGATGGGATGATGTATATGAATGGAAGACCACTTGTACCACAAGGAAAGCCCGAATAATCGCCCCTTGGGGGAGATTGATAGGTACGATAAAATAGTCGATTATGTGGTTTAATTATAATTAGTTATTAGTCTTTATTTTGTTAAGAATAAAGTAGCTTGTAATAAGGTTTATTATGCTAAAAGAAAGAAATAGCACAATCACCAAAGTATAAGGACTAGAAGTGAAACATTAGAAAAATAAAGGAAGGGAAGCTTCCTTCACTCTCTTATAAATACCCCTTCCTATTCCCCAATAGAAGGGCTCACCTTGTAATAATCTTATCCATTTTTCCATCCAAAAAATATCATTTGTATAATAAAATACTATGCCTTCCTCTACTATTCTCTCTAAGCTTTCATTGATGATCATGTATGATTCAAGATAAACAAGACCTAACAACATAGGATAAATGATGCTATAAAAGTGACGTTATTTGATGTCATCAAATTTCCCCCATTGAATCCTACTTGTCTTCAAGTAGCCTTTAGAAGTTTATAAAAATGTATCCTGAGAGAATTTTCTGATGTGCATTTATTTTGATTAATAACATACAAACAACCAAACAACAGACGAAATAGGTTAATTGAAAACACTTAAATCCCTCGACTAAATCTATGTAGGTAAAATTAACTAATTCACTCAATTGCTCGTCGTGACGAGTATTCTATCATAACTTTGCAAAGGATACACATCTCCACCACTAAAGCTAAGGAGTAACAAGTTTTACACGATGACATCAAATAACATCAATTATCCCAAATTAAATTACACACTTTATACTAAATAATGCAAGAATTGTTTACTTAAATTGCTTAAAGTTGTTAATGTAGTAATATAGAGTAATTGTGAAGACAAGCAAAAAAGGGCGCACATTTGGATCTAAATGAAAGATATTTAAAGATTACTATAATTCGACTAAATACTCATATCCATGAAAGAAAAGTGAACTACCAGTATATAAAATGCCGTCAAACAGTAAGTGGGTAAAGTCCCGATGGGCTAGGGTTTAACAAGATCACCATTGCTTTAATCCTTAAGATAGATTATAATTAAACTAAAAAGATGCTTTATGCGGATGCGTTAATTGTGACAGGATTCAACGTGTCTAGGTCTTAGGAAGAAGTACTTCCTAAGTCTTAAGAATGATATGCCGCCTCAAGATAAGCACTCATTGCACTAAACAAACAAACCAACATTTAATCGGATTTAATATGGATAATATAGTTTTCTATCATTTGGCTTGACCGCTCTTTTATCTTCTGGTTATCTTCTTGCGTGATTATTGTGTATTGAATTGATTTAGTCACCACAAAACCTGTGCCACTCTCTCAGGCTAAAAACCCCCCTTTATCATTAGAACTAGGTTTAGCATAGGTTTAATAATAATTAGAAATAACGTAGAATTAGCTAGACTAATTAATTAGAATAAAATAATGATAGAATCTAAGGTTATCTTTCTCGCACTTAGTGTTCGACACCTTACTTACCAACGAAGCTACATCTTGACCGGGTACACTGCCCGTTAAAGTGTTGTTTTAGGTTAAGTCGACTAAATATAAATTTAAAACTTAAACTATCATAAATTACAACCTCACAACGACACATCAACGTTTTCATACGCTTTTATCCGTTTTTCTATCATAAAATCCAACCATCACAACTACACATCAACGTTTTCATACTCTATTATCCGTTTTTATTCGTTTGTGAACTTTTCGCTTCCGTCTTAATCCATTTTTATCGTTTTGGATATGTTTTTTGAGAGGTATGTAGTATTTTTTATATGTTTATTTTATTAATTGGTGTTTTACCGTTCTTTGGGGGTAAGTACCGTTTTTATACATGCTTGTAAAAGGGTGTCGTTGTTTTTATATGTTGTTTTTGGTTGGGGATGCGTTTGGGGGGTGGGGGGAGGGGGGGGGGAGGAGAATATGTTTTATTACTAGTTTTTATAACGTAAAAATAACAAAAAAAAAAAATACAAAAACGTATGACACAAAATAAATCTAACAATAAACGTAAAAGCGATTGGAGGAGCAGCGCGGGACGACGAGAGTAGAACAGATAAAAACCTATAAAACGTACAAAAATGTATAAGACGTACATAAACGTATAGAAACTGAGCGCGCGCGCGCGCGGTATAGAACGAACAAAAACGTATAAAAACATACAAAACGTATAAAAAATGTACAAAACGTATAAGAATGGATAAAACGTATAAAACGGATGAAAACTTATAAAAACGTATAAAAACGGATGAAACGTAGAAAAACATATAAAAACGGATAAACAGGTGAAAACGTATGAAAATGTAAGAAAACGTATGAAACGTACAATATGTATATAAACGGTTGAAAACGTATAAAAACGTGAAAAGCGCTTAATAACGTATAAAAACGGATAAAGTCATATGAAAACATAGAAAACGTATAAAAATGTATAAAAACGTACAAAACCTATAAAAACATACATAAACGAATGAAAACGTACAAAAACGTTCAAATACGTATAAAACGGATAAAACATATAAACCAATTTTTTGTAAAAATTACTACAAATGGTCGTTGGCCAAAAAGATAAATATTGCAAGATTCTTCAACCACAAGGACCAAACGTGCAAAAGTTCTTAGTTCATAATGGTATTTTCGTCAGTTGGTTATGTATAATGAATCACTTCGGTCAACACATAGAGCATCTTTGGATTTTACATAAGGAAAATGAGTTGTGAAATGGATGGGGGTGTTTTAAAGGAAAAAGGTGGGAAAAAATGTTTTCTGGTTTCGTGTATGAAAGTGGGAAATAAGGATTTTGTGTTTTGTAGAGAATTTTGTTAGAAAACACTGATTTGAACGTGATATTTGTTTTCTAAAAAACATTTTATGAACAACAATAGCTAAACACACCCGTCATTTTAGAAAAGATAACCACTCTAGGCTATGGCTATGTTTAACAACGAGCTTACAAGGGCTTGAGCTTTTAAAATAAGCTAGCTTATAAAATAAGTCATGTTTTGTCCCATAAGCTATTGACTTTTTATAAGCCTGTGGGGAGGAGCCTCCATACAGCCCAAGCCCATAGAGATATGGCCTTTAAGTGTAGGCTTATAGGTAGTATAGGGGGGGGGGGGGGGGGGGGGGGGGGGGGGGGGGGGGGGGGGGGGGGGGGGGGGGGGGGGGGGGGGGGGGGGGGGGGGGGGGGGGGGGGGGGGGGGGGGGGGGGGCCTTATTGAGGCTTATAGGTAGTCAAATTACAAAAATACCCTTCAAAATATAGTGGTCTCTTTCTCTATCTATCTCTATCTACTTATTTTCTAAGTATATCATTACACCACTCGGTTCTTTCGAGACTTGAAGTTTTATAAACTTCGAAGAAGTCAAGAAAACTGTATTCACCTCCCTTCTACAGTTCTACAGTTATATTTTAAAGAGCCAACCTCTTGGGTGAGTACATCATACTTTATGCAAGGTTCAACCACCTCTTTTTCATTTACAAGTTTCTTTACTTCAAATTCAAGATCATTGATTTTTCTTATAGGTTTTGATTTCTCACTTTCAAGAGAGCGTTTTTCTTTTAAAAGTTTTTCAAATGTTTTAGTAAAATCTTTGTTAAACCTTAGGAGTTCCTCATTCTCCTTTTGCAATTTTATAATATCTAAATTGTTATTGGAAGTAGAAGGTTTAGGTTGTACCTCTTGAGAGTCAATCGCCATGAGACAAGTTGCGTCATTTTGAGGTTCATCACCGTCTTCACTGTCACTCCAAGCTCTTCCAACAAAAGCCTTGTTTTCTTTGGGCTTTGGACATTCACCAATGAAGTAACCTTCTTCGTCGTAATTGTAGCAACCTAGCCTTTGTCTTGAGCTTTCACCTCCTTTGTTTCCAAAACCATTTCCACGGCCTCTTCCGAATCTATTAGCACCATTTCCAAAACTGTTGCCACGCCCGAATTGATTACCCTTGCGAAAGAACTTACAAAAGTTCCTAGCCATTAAGTTGAATGCTTCAGCCTCTTCTTCGTCTACGTCTTCGTCACTTCCTCTTTGACTATCACTATCATCACTAGTTTGTTCCCTAGTGACTTTAGCTTTAAGTGATAAGCCTTGACCTTTTCCTTGGTGGTCTTGGAAGCTACGCCATCATTTTCCAAGATCATTTCATAGACCTTAAGGTTGTCGATTAGCTCGTCAAGAGGAAGTGTAGCCAAGTATTTGGCTTCTTTAATGGTCGTCACCTTGGCTCTCCATTTCAATGGTAAAGCATGAAGAAACTTTCTCACGTGATTCTTGCTAGAGTAGTTCGGATCTAAAGATTTGAGACTAGTTACAATAGCATTGAATCGTGTGAAGCCACTATCAATAGTTTCTTTATTAGAGATTGAGAACTTCTCATATTCTTGAGTGAGAAGATTAATCTTGCAATTCTTAACTTCTGAATTTCCTTGGTGGGTGATGATTAGTGTATGCCAAACATCCTTAGCGGTTTTACACATAAAAACTCTTTCATACTCTTTACGGGGTAGAGCATTGTAAAGAATCATCTTGGCTTCATTGTTCTTGTCAAGTTGCTTCTTTTGATCGTCTTTAAGAAGCTCGTACGGCGTATCCTTTATAAGCTTTGTTTCCGGATCTTCCATTTCGAAAACAAAGTCGCCGTTTTGAACGACTGGCCTTAAGTCAATATCGTTGGACTTAATGTAAGTCTCAAAGCGGGCTTTCCAAAAGCAAAACCAATTGGCCTCTAGCAAAGGTGGTTTTTGCATAGAGCACCCTTTTGTATAGTTCTCTTGAGCCATGGATCTTTACTCAACTTATCCAAAAATCAGAGTTAGGATTTGGAATTTTTTAAAAATAAGTTTTCAACTTAAAATGACTTCTCAGGAAGGCTTTAATGCTTGAAAACTTGAGTAAACCGCTCTGATACCAATTGTAGAACCGTAGAAGGGGGAGGTGAATATGGTTTTCTTGACTTCTTTGAAGTTTACAAAACTTCAAGTCTCGAAGGAACCGAGTGGTGTACTAATCTACTTTGCAATGAGAACAATAAGTAGATATATAAAAAGAGAGAAAGAGACACCACGATATATACTGGTTCAGGAAGGGGGTTTAGTCCTTCCGTACGTCCAGTTGCGAATCCACGACACCTATATTATTCCTAGTATAATCCTTATGGTGGACTATAAACCGTATTACAATCTAGCTCCACCGATATGCGTTAAGATCGACGCTCACAAAGAAGAGCTACTCCCTACGGTATTCCACCCTCGAAATCCCCCTATAAGAACCCGTGATTCGACTTAACCTCTAGGATTACTTAGATCGACTAGGACCACTAAGAACTTCCCCTTGGAAGCTTACCAAACCCCAACTAGATCCCCAATTATCTAGGCTTGATCACTAAGATACAAGACTTTCCTTACAACCAAATTGAATGAAAAGTTGATTGTTCAAATCAAGTCCTAACCTAACCTAGAGACTCGATTCTAAAAGAAAGGGTATGAGAAAGAAGACCCTCGACTAAACATACAAGTATGGATTAGATACTTGTGTGGCTCTCTTGCGGAGATGTGTTCTCTTTAATAGAATGATAAAATGAGAAGATTAGAATACTTTGTTGTTAGACTTAGAGGATATGAGAAGAGAAATGAGAGGAAAGAATGTTTGCAAGAGGCGAGGAATACAAAGGCCAAGTGTGGGTATTTATAAGCCAAAAATCCCAAAAGTGTAAAAACACTTCGCGAGTGGCGCGCTGCCCGCGCATCAGCGCGTGGCCAGCGTGCTAGATTCCCGAAGTGTTTTTCTCGGGATTTTGGCATTTTAAATACCCGCACTTGTTAAACCCCCAATTGTACTTCACGCTATGACCTTTTAATCATTCTTACACTCAAGGTCAACCAACTTAAATAGTCATTTGATAAAAACGTTTGTGAAGTGTTTAAAAGAGATTTAGGGGTCGTTTGTCCGATATCTAAGAGATAGAAAAGAACTATCGGACAAGGGTATATTTGGTATTCCTCTAAAGTAAATGGTCTAGTTAGGAACTAACCATGGTTTAAGAAATAAGTTAGGGTGAAAGGGAATATTCTAAGAATATGCTAAACTTGGTGAGGAAGTGTGAATGTTATGGGGGGAATTTGAAATTTGAATTTCAAATTGAATTTCCACATGTGTGAAATAGAAAGGAAGATGAGAATGAGTTATATGTGAGTTGGCTTGGATGCGATGTTGATATGATGGAAATGAGCCTCTTGTTTGAGATTCAAAATTAAATTTGAATTACACATGTGGGATAAAGATGAGGAAGTGATGAGGTAAGTTGGATTGGTGAGTTGGCATGATTAAGGGTTAGAATAGAAGAGTGTGTGTGTGTAATTAGAATTTCAAAAATAAGAAGCTATGTAAGTGAGGAGGTTAAGTATATATGAGAAGCTTTGTGTGTGTGTGTGTGTGAAATTCAAATTTAAATGTGTGAGAAAGATGATGAATAGGAGATATGTGGTAGAGAATATTTTGATGTGATATGTAAGAGCCTATGTTGGAATGTTAGGGAAAAACAAGTACAATGAGATACAAGGTGTAAGAGAATGTGAGTTGTCCCATGTGAGGATAAGATTAGAGAAGGTTTAAGTGAGGAAGGTTTAAGCTTGTGAAGGTTTATAAGAAAGAAGTATGAAGATGATGGTGATAAGTGTGAATCAAAGGATTGATTTGGGTTGCTAATCATATTGCCAATAAGAGAGAAAAGAGTGGGTGTAAATCTTTGATTTAATTTGAATAAGATAATATATGGGATAATGGTTTTTCAAGGATCAATGGAATTTTGATATCCTCGGGCATATCTAAAATAATAAAGTCTACGAGAAAGACAAATTTATCAATTTCTAATAACACATTTTCTGTTATACCCTCATGACGTTTCACAGTTTTATCAGCCAATTCCATGATTAATTTAGTAGGAGCTAATTTATCTAAACCAAGATTGGTAAAGGTAGAATAAGGCGTAACACTAACACTAGCTCCTAAGTCAGCCAAGGCTTTATCAAAACATATATTATTAAAGGTAAAGTAAAACTCCATGGGTCTTTTTATTTCGAAGGTAGAGCATCTTTAAGAATTGATGAGAAATGAACATTCATTTTTGGTTTGATCTCCTCCTTGATCCTTGACTTTTCCTTAAGCAATCTCCTTAAGCTTGTAACAGACTCTGTTGAATTAAATTGTAGCTTCTTCAATTCCTTCAACACTTCCTTCTCATCATAACCATTTTCTTTTAAACGACCAGGAAAGGAATAGTCGCTCGACTAAGCTCGATCAATGGCATCTTGTCATCCTCTTTAAATGTTTCAGCTTCTTCAGTAGTAGTGGTTGACTTGACATGATCTCTTGGGTTTGTTTCAGTTAAACTAGGAAGACTTTCATATCCCCTTTCTTGAAGTACCTTCCTCATTTGCCCAATTTGAATCTCTAATGCTTTGATTGAATCTCTTTGATTTCTAATTACATCATCCGTTGAAGCTCAAATTTCCTTAATCAAAGAAGAGTGTTCATCATGTCTTTTTGCAGATTTAGCCATAAACTTGTTCAGTGATTCTTTCATCGTTTGTATACTTTCTTGATATGATGTATTTCCATTATCCCTTTGGTAAATCATGGAGCAGCAACTATATACCTTCCTGCTTGTGGGAATGGTACTCCAAACTGAGTGTAGTACGCCTCTTCAAGTGTCTTTCGTTTCTCCTTTAATGAATAATCCTTAGTGTAATGTGGTTCACTGCATAATTCACACCCTACTTGAGCACCATACACTCTTTCATTCACTTTCTTAATTTCCTTGCTAAGATTGTTCATTTGAGCTTGAATAGCGGCTAATCCATCAGAAGTATTACTATTTTTATTTCTAGTAGATGTTCCATCGTGCCATTTTTAAGAATGATCAGCCATTTCTTGGATGGATTTATTAGCATCATCTGCACTCATTTTAGGCACAACACCCTTAGAATCAAGAATCTGTTTAGTAGGCACATCCAGTCCTTCGTAAAACAAAATCACTTCCTGCATACTTGATAACGCCTAAATTATACATGTTTTCGGCGGCGTTATTTACATTTATTTGATCATTTCTCGTGAACTTTTGGTACTTAATCAAGTATATTTGCTATTATATGTTCTAGGTACATGTCGTGGAAGAGAACGGAAGAAAACATGAAGATTTAAAGCTTAAACGAAGAAATAAGTGAAGTTAAAGATCTCCCGACACATGTTTACTGTTTTGGTCATAACTCGGTCATACGAACTCGGATTGAGTTGATTCAAGCGGCTACGGAAAAAGAATTCAATTATCTACAACATTCACAAGCTGAAATATTACTAAAGCAGCCAGGTTTACAAATGAATACAACATACTTTATGGAGATGCAATTAATTCGCGAATCTGGACCTTAATCCATCCACATACATCCCCAACCTGGTCCCCAAGTTATCTCTAGCCTATAAATACCTTCCCTATGATGCTTTGGACGAAATATCTCTTATCATATCATCACACATACAATTTACAAGAGAAAGATCCAAGAAACCAAAGAAGTACGCCGCACTTATCATAAGTGCGCCGCACTTTCCACCATCACCAAGTACGCCGCACAATATTTCTTGTGCGCCGCACTTTCGTTCAAACTTCCTAAAGAAACGGTTAAGTCCCAATAAATGCTGAGTGCATTAACTCCTTAAGTGCGCCGCACAAATAAGTTTGTGCGCCGCACTTCTGCCCGATTTTAGCCTATAAAAGGAGGCCTTGGCTCCCTCATTTTACACACACCTCCACAACATTTCTCTCATCAATCCTCACCATATAATCACGAATCTACAAGTGTGGTGACAGCACCTTAAGGGTTCGGGTCGATTGTAATAGATATCTTGGGTTATTGATAATAGTTTTCGGTTGGGAAAACTTGTAATCGCCTTCTTTGATCTAGTAAACGTTGGTATAATTTCTACAACTCTTTTAATATGAAGTTTTCTGGAATTTATATGATTGTTATGATCTTCATCTCTTTGATTATGGAGTAGTATGTTTATGTTTGTTTGGGCAATATGTGATCTTTGATATGTAGTGTTTGGATATGAGTTTATTGAATTGGTAAAACATATTTTATATAAGAAAATAGGCCGAAAGGTTTCTTTATACATGTGTTCTATCAATCCATCTAATATATTGGTTATAATAACTTATAAAGGCCGAAAGGATTTGTTGTTATTAATCGATATAATCACTAGTTATATTTAAAGGCCGAAAGGATTTATAACTTGTGATAACTCTATTTTAAACACTATTCCAAACACATCATTATCTAAGTGATCATTGCCTAAACAAACATGTTAATCATTTGATTGAATCATCTTTTAATCACTTTCGTTATAATATCTAATATATCCAAGATTTGGTTAATTTGATCCGTGATAATCTTATTAACCTTAGCACCTTAATTACAAAATGTGAAAACTTCAATTCCCGTGGAACGACCTGGACTTACCTAAAAGCTATACTATACACGAACGGGTATACTTCCCGAGTGTTGTGTTTTTAGTAAAAATCAGTATTTCTAGTATTATAAATTTAAAGCTTGTAAAACACACATAAAGTTTTTGGCGCCGTTGCCGGGAAATTGTTTAAGTTGTTATAGTTTGTTGCTTGTTTTAGGTGCTATTTTGTCTCACAAAATTTTCAAACTCGCCGTACCATTTTCTGGCAAACGGAAACCAAAAATCATTTTTCTCCAGGAAGTACGCCGCACATCCTATTTGTGCGCCGGTTTTCCTAAAAACCCAGGAAGTACGCCGTACTTTACCCAATTACGCAACACTTTCAAAGTTTTACAAACAGAATCTTATTTCAAAAACCAAAACCAAAACCCCCAATCTGCTAGTCTTAGGTTCTATAATCATTTGGAATTGTATTTTATTTGATTATATGCCTTGTGTATTTGTAATTATCTAGTTTATCATAATATTCGAAAAAAACATAAAATTTCTAGAAAAGCCGACGCACTTTTCCTAAAGTACGCCGTACCTATCCAAAAAAAATCTTTTATTTATTTATCCTTATTTGCTATATATAATTAAATTAAAATATATATCTATATATATATAAATCTATAAAAATAAAAAATATATAAAAAATATATGAAAATAATTTACTTTATTTTGAATATTATCCTATTTGCTTTAATTATATATATAAAAATGTCTTTTTTCAAAATGCTTAATGTATGTATAAATCCCATATCTTTCGGAAAAACAACATAGTAAGTTATATATATTAAATTAAATAATAAATTTATAAATCAATGGACTTTAAATTAAAATTATCCAAAAAGAATCCATTCAGATCGAATCACACAAATCTTCCACCGAACATCCTATCGTTAATGAATTTGTCATCATAAATATACCTGAAGAGGATGTTGAACCCAAACAAATAATTCTCGATCCTGATGATCAGCCTATGTGGGAAAATGCTAAGATTGTAGCACCGACTCCTAATTCTGCCATTCAACATTCTTTCGTTAATGACTTTATCATTATAAATATACCCGAAGAGGATGTTGAACCCAAATAAATAATTCTCGATCCTGATGATCAACCTATGTGGGAGAGTGCTAAGACTGTAGCACCAACTCCTAATTCTGCCATAATTTAACTCGATGTTGATGACAATTTTGTTGTCAATAGTACCCACTTTTCCTTGTGTGATGAATCTAAAACCTGGTTTAACGAACTTAATGAAGAGTCTATAACATCGTGGAAACAAATGAGAAAAACTTTTATAAACAGATTTTTTCCCCCTTCGTTGTTTAACCATCTTTTACTTGAAATCAGACGTTTCTCTCAACTCGTATGTGAATGTCTAACCGACGCTTGGTTACGACTCAAGAACATGCTTTGAAAATGTCATGGGCATTGTCTGACCAAAGGATCTATTATTCAAATATTCTATCACGATCTAGACGAACCCATTCAAGGAATCTTAGACGTAACAGCCGGAGGAGTCTTCCTCTACAAAAGTCCAAATCAAGCTTTTCAATTTCTCAAGGTCAAAGTCTTTTTCAAACATGATTGGCCCATTAAATCTAAAAACGAACTTCATCGAAAATCTGTTTCATTCGTCGATGGAAGTGATAGTAATGATGATAATTATCGATTAATGAAAAAATTGGAAGCTCTAACTATAAAAATGGATTCTCAATTCCAGAGCTTAAAAGAGGAGATGCATGAGAGGCTCCGGTTCCATTGAGAAGGTTTTTATTTTGAGAAGATTGAGAAATCTTCGTTTGAGCAAATTAATTCATATTTTTTTATTTGATTCACAAGTAAACATCATTTAATAGTGAATCGAATCTATAAATCATAAATTTGATTCACAAATCATTGTTAAAATCAAGTTATGGTAAAGATTGATTAAAACTGTACAGATGATTCAGTATTGTAGTTATATCGCAAAATTGAGAGATTTTTAACATTGATTCAATATTTTTTTTACATAGTTTGAATTAAAATTGCATTAAAATAAATTCTACGCTTGAAAAACTTGAATCAAAGTTAAAGATTTATCGTTTTTGAAAACCTTCTCAATCTTCTCAAAATAAAAACATTCTCAATCGATCCAGCTTCACAAATATCAGGACCTTAGAGACAACCATGATCCTAAAAACCACCGATGACACGCCGATGTGTGAACGTCATGAAGCCAATTACATCCAATCTGAAGATTTTCAAAACCAAGATTCTCATAATTCGTTTTCGCGTCAATCCCATTATGATCCTAATGATTCTGAGAAATCGCTCACAAAATTAAACAATGATGTGAGAAATGATCTCGAAGATTTCAAAATACGTATTCGTAGCATAGTGTTCATTGGAAACTCTATGACAGCGACAATCGTAAAACTACTGGCGTTTTACCCAACAAAAAGTCTAAAACCGTCAACCAAGAGCCTCAAGCTAAAACATAACTTGAAAAATCAATCACTAAATTCTTGGATGGTCAAAGAGTTACAAATATGTTTTTCAAGAACAATGTTAGCGATATGATTTTTAAAATGAAGCAAAATGAAAAGAATTTCCAAATTAAAATTAAAATGATGGAAAGAAAAATGGATGAGTGGTCGAAATCTCAAAACATATCTTTAGAACAAACCGATTGGACTGAGCCACAACCTCCTCCTCAAGCTCAAACCGAACAAGTGAATGTCGTATTCATCGGGAGTGGAAAGTCTGATGATTCTCTGAAAACTCAAAAAGATCCACTACCTCCTATCATCGTTGACAATAAAACTGAAAAAGATAAACCTATTAAGACATCAAAAAGGGCTATCACGTGGTAAAATAAAAGAGTATCCATACCGTGAGTATATACCAAAAATCCCATACCCTCAAGCTTTAAGAGTGGATCATTCCCACTTAAACTGTATCATTAAGGAATCTTAAATCAAGTTAAGTATAGTAATAATAATAATAGTAGTAATAGTAAATAATAATAAACCTATAAAAGACTAAAATATATATAACAAAAAACTTTGCAGTTTTTAAGTATGTCACGCATTCGGCCGGTGTGTCGCGTATCTCGATTTCTGCATCCAAAAAGAAATTTATCGAACTTTGTGGGTGTGTTCGCTGGAAACCCTCACGAGACTATAACTCATCCACTCGGGACACCGAGGGGTTTAAAGGCTTGTTGCATGCGCTAAATGCAACCGTGGTGCCTACGAAAGTGCGCTTTTGTATTTAATGTTTTTCTTGTAGTTGTGTTTATTATGCAGATTAAATAAAACAGGTGGAGCTTGGATTGGTGGTTGGCATTTTACACTTGGAGACTTATATAATTGGAGTATTATATTACATGTGGTAGAATACACATGCTTGGCGTTTTGTTTCGCGCCATATCCTTCATAATTCAACCAAGAACTTAAGAACCCCGGGAAGTACCGTTTTCCCTTAATTTTCCCTATTTTCTATATTTATCAGTTCTCACATTGAGGGCAATGTTCAACATGAAATGTTGAGTGGGTAGCTAAATAGGAAAAACAAAATCATGTCCTCCATTGTTGTGCCTGCAGAAAATTTCAAACTTTCAACTGATATTTTCTGGAAAATTAAAAAAAATTATATTGCTTTTCCAAAAACTTAAAAAAGGCTCTTAGTAAGGCAAATCCAACCGGATTGACATTATAGCTAGCACAACCCAATCCACTAAATTGTGAGAATTATAAGCCTTTGAATATATTCGGGTACCCAAGATAATTTTTGCCTTTAGCTTGTTCGAGTAGGTTGAATGCAGTCAAGTGTGTTCTATCCGTCCATTACAGATGTTAACGTATGTCTTTGTCCGCCTTTTCTGGAACGTTGGTATGGGTATAAAGTTATATGGAGTGGGCCGGTTAATTAGTAGCCGCAGAACTTGTGCTGATCATTATTTTACTAGACCGCAGTGAGTTAATTATTATAGACAAAGTTCGTATGAATAAGAGGTGAAATAAATCCCTTATCTAATCATGTATCTGCATTACTCACTTTTAGTGTTGAGATCCCCCAAAGTATCCCAAGAGCAAGAAAAATATGCTCGATGAAGAAGAAGTTTTGTGCCAGCCTTAGTTATCGTAGTATCTGGAATGAAAAGAAAAAAAGTTATAAAAAAAGAGAAAAAATAGTAAAAGTTCTTAGTATAAAGCAAAGTTCTGGCACATGGAATCAAGTATCTGCTATTCACCCTCATCGTGATCACGTTTTGCCTCTTTGAGATTTTTGTCTAGGTGCCCTGCACGCGCAACGGGCCGTGTTTAATGTGTCTAGTAACAAGCATAGGTAAGCGACCAAGATTATGCCTGTGGCAAAATTGAGTGACTTCACAAAATATAAAGCCCTATCATGAGTGACCTCGTAGAACTCAAAAACAACATTTCCCTATGTGAGGTGCTCTAGTATATGTCCCTATGCTAAAAAGTTTATAAAAACTGTGTTAAACACTTGTTAATGCTAAAATGATTTTTTTTTCACGTCACGATAAATGATCTTGTTTTCTCACTTTAATTGCTTGAGGGCAAGCAATAGCTAAGTGTGGAGGGATTTGATAACGCCATAATTATACATGTTTTCCGCGGTGTTATTTGAATTTATTTGATCATTTCTCGTAAACTTTTGGTACTTAATCAAGTATATTTGCTATTATAGGTTCGTGATATGTGTCGTGGAAGAATACGGAAGATTACACAAAGAATTGAAGCTTAAACGAAGAAATAACTCAAGTTAATGATCAGCTGAAAGTACAAGATGTGCGCCGCACTCCACTATTGTACGCCGCACTTACCTATATAGTCGAAAACCGCCGCACTTATACCTAAGTGCGCCGCACTTCTCACCATCACCAAGTACGCCGCACATTATTTCTTGTGCGTCGCACTTTCGTTCAAACTTCCCAAAGAAACGGTTAAGTCCCAATAAATGTTGAGTGCATTAACTCCTTAAGTGCGCCGCATAAATAAGTTTGTGCGCCGCACTTCTGCCCGATTTCAGCCTATAAAAGGAGGCCTTGGCTCCCTCATTTTACACACCGTCACACAAACAAATCCCATCCGATTCTACAACTTAGAATAGGTGTTTTTGGTGATCTTGGCTTGACAAACCAAGGATCCAAACACCCCTTCAAACCACCATCGACTACCACCACTCTCCACCATCAATTCCCAGGTTTTGATCCATCAAAGAAGCATAATAGAAGTGTTTATTCGAATCTATAAGCGATGGTGACAGAATTGTTCATAGTTTCCGGGTTTTACTTTGAATATAATATAGTTTTCGTTGGGAAAACTTGTGAAATCATCAACATTTGCTCTTGAAGTTGGTATAAATCTTGTTTATCCTTTGAATATGATCTTTACTGAATTCATGATGAATGTTATGTGTTTTGTTACGTATTTGATCATGGAGTAGTCATCTTGTGTTTGTTTGGGCAATATGTGATCTTAGGTATGGAGCGTTTGGATATGTGTTTATTGAATTGGTAGAACATATTTTATACAAGAATATAGGCCGAAAGGGTTCTTTTATATATGTGTTTAATCATTCCACTTAATATATTGGTTATAATAACTTATAAAGGCCGAAAGGATTTGTTGTTATTAATCGATATAATCACTAGTTATATTTAAAAGCCGAAAGGATTTATAACTTGTGATAACTCTATTTTCTAAAACTTATAAATACTATTCCAAACACATCATTATCTAAGTGATCATTGCCTAAACAAACATACCTTAATCATTTGATTGAATCATCTTTTAATTGCTTTCGTTATAATATCCGATATATGCAAAATTTGGTTAATTTGATCCGTGACAATCTTATTAACCTCAGCACCTTAATTACAAACTGTGAAAACTTCAATTCCCATGGAACGATATGGACTTACCTAAAAGCTATACTATACACGAACGGGTATACTTCCCGAGTGTTGTGTTTTTAGTAAAAATAGGTATTTCTAGTATTATAAATTTAAAGTTTGGAAAACACACATCAACCACAAACTCAATTAGTCATTTAGACTTTAATCCATGATAGTCAACAATGGATGTGATCACTAATCATCTTGATGCAAACAAGATAAGTGTTTTGCATCTCAAGTAAAGCATATCCCATAACGGGAAAGGATGCGTTTACGCAAAGTGACCTTTGACTTAGTTTGACCAATAAGGGAGTAAGACCCGTTACATGATTAGGATCAACGTAAATCAAGATTAAGGACAAGTGAATACTTTCGTTTGATGGTATGTTGAAAGTATATTCATACTAGGTTTAGAAAGAAGTTTCAGCCTTGGCTAGAGGTGTTTGATAAAGGAATTGAGTTGGCAATTTGTTGAAAAACAGGAGTATTTGATTTTGCTCATCTCTAAGTCTAAACCTCATTTGGAGTGTTCTAAAATGCTCAAATATCAGATACATACCTTTATTGAAGTTTCCACATGTGTCGGGTAAGAGGAAAGCCGACATTGCAAAATCCGTAAAAACGGACTTCGCGAGTGGTGCGCTAGCCAAGCGCTGACGTGTGCCTAGCGCGCCAGTTTCACAAATCCGTTTTTTTGGATTTTGGCTATCGTTTGTTATTTTACGTTTTGCAAACGTTTATTTGTCATCATTAAAACATAAAGGAGATCATAGTCAATGTTGCACCAACAAAGATGGTAAGGGGCAAGCTAAAGGTGGTATGAGGGGACGTGGTGGCATGGATGGAAGTGGTAGAGGTAGGAGCCAAGGAGACAGGTATGGCGGGAACCCAAGTGGTAATAGAGGTAAATTTCGACTTTTTGAAGGCTTTTTCCATCCTTGAAATTTTTTAACATATTGTGATGACCATTTCAAGATGTCATCACTCAAAAAAGGTTTGTTTTTTGTTGCAGTCGGAGGTCGTGGTTATGGGTGATATTTGACATATTATGTGTCTGGATGATGCCTGAAGCCTAAAGCCCTATTTGATGTTTCTTTTATTGTCAGGGGCGTGTAATGTTTCGTTGGTACATCTTTGGAATGTAGACATTGTGGTTGCAAACTGTTGGTCTTGAAAGGATGAAGGATGAAGTATCTATTAGTCTCTTGTAAATCCAAGTTAATTGTGGTTTTAGTTTTTTTTATACTGGTTGGAAAATTTACAAAATATTGTCTATGAGAAAAGAATATCTCATATAAAGTCTTATCAGAGAATTAAAATTAGGTGTGTTTGAAGATATGTTTTGAAAGTAATTATGTGATATATTTTATCAAAACTAAAAGGTCATAATAGATATTAGATTGTTCAAAATAAGTTAACATTGTTGTTTTAGTGTTTCGTACAGTAATTTTTAAATGAAACTTCACGTTATAAAAAGAGCAGTCGAATGTGAAATTTGTGTCTATTCAACAAGTGCCTTTTCATTCACTCGTTGAAGTGAGAAAAGAAGAAGAAATATGAGTCTTATTTATAATTGGAAACAGATTCATATATTGGTTTGAGATAAATAAAATTAAGCTATTAGTATAAAGAAAACATGTACATCTTCTTTACTCTTAACTACTTATAATGAGCGCATGCAAGTATTGAATTTGTGAATTCTTGAAAACTTATAAATTAATCTAAGAAAATATTAACAATATGCCAAATAAAAAACTAAGAAACTATTTGGTTCGTGTACTAATCTAAAAAACTATTAACAACATGTTAATAAAAAACACGGTTAATAGTAATTTAAGAACTATTAACAATTTAATATCACTTGAATGGAAAGAACTAAAAGGATTTTTTATATATATGATTTCTTTTGAGGTTTACAACCCATAACAAGGTTTGTAACCCGCACTTCATTGTGAGGTTTTTTACTTTCTAAATTCTAAAATAATTCAGTCTACTTTCATAAAGAATCTGAAATAGCCACGAACATTCACAAACCGTACTCCGCCATGTGTGTTTGCTTTAAAAAGAATAAACAGGCACATTTGGATCTCTAATTTTACTTAAGTAAATCTGAACACTATAGCACTAACTGAAAGACTTTAAGGTGAATGATTCATATATTACATAACATAACAATATGATATAATATCATGGAATTCTTATTTACACAAAGTCAACACTACACATAAAACTAACACAGTAGATAACATAAATATATAGCCTTCATTACATAATAGACCTTGATTGATTTATAGTTGTGCTTCCAGTCGCCCTTCACACCGAATCACGCAACAAGAAGACGCCATCTGATGCCATATCTCTTCTTGTGATATTACTTCAGCCTGTTACACCAACATGCGATATCCCTTTGTTCGTCGTTTCCTGATCTCCCATCAAAATCTGAAAATGAAAAGGAAAGAATTAGGAATATAAAAGAGTTCCATTTATCTACCTGATACACAATAGAATACAAAGAATGTTAAGTATCAAATCTGAGGATAAAACACTATAAATCCCTTGTGTTTATAACAAATGCATAATACTTTGTCCTTGCCGTTTTGGTTACCTTTAATTTTCTTTTAATAATGGGGAAAAGTGCATATACCTATTCGCTGGGGCAAAGGTACCGATAATATTTTTGCAATGCTTAATTTTAATGGGTCACTTACTCATATAACATTCCGATATAGTTATGTACCTACTTTTTATAGTCAGTAGTGTGCCACCTAATTTATTGGTTATCCAATGGCATTTTACACATCCTCGCACCTCCGTATGAAGAATCTACCGGTAGGTAGAAGGTTTACTTGTTACCAAGGTTACCCATACTCTAGTTTTACAACTCATTAAATACATCAGTGTTAGGCTAAGATTAAAAAAAGCCTTGTTTCGTTCAACTTATGATTGTAAAATAAGGAAACCGCAAACTTAAATAAGCTCATAAGCCAAAATTTATAAGCTAAAGCAGGCCTACTGTGTTGGATAAGGTAAACAGTTATAATCGGGTTCCTGCTGGTACTCATTTGTACATGGGCCAGATATGGTGGACAGATGCATTTTCGCTCTTTTACCTCTCAAGTTCCATAAAGCAACGGAGCCACACACGGACACATTAAATAAGCTAAAAGGCAATAATTTTCGTAAAACGCCATTAACATTGATTGACACTAACACTAACAACAAACAAATAAGGAGTGTTCGATGAATAAAAAATAAATTGATTTAAAATAAGTGAAAACTGACATCGATGCAGAAAGTATAGAAATCCAATTTATATCGACTCAGCAAAGCATAATAACGACCAATTCTAACTAAAGAAAAGTTAAGGACTTTGAGGTGCTTCTAAGGGGATAACGGAGTGAGAATTTACATAACGCTAAAAACAGATCTTTTTTTTGTTTAAGCAGACCGCTATGACTCGGGTGACAGGTTGAATAGCAGAAGCAACCTATGCGTAACCCATTCCATCATTTTTTGAAACATAGCATGCATACATATGGTTATAGGGGTGTTTGGGAATTACTCACTGTGACTACTCATCTGCACATTTCTGGGAAATACATCCAATGCCGCACCGGCGAAAGCAAGGGCATAAACTTCTTGGGTCTATCTTGAGGCCATCCACTTATTATATGCAGTACCAAAATGTCAAACAAACAAAGTTGATGGATTATAAATGCTACAATTGCATTGACCAACAGAGAAAATACAAAAAAAGCCAAGCTCATGCCTTCAATCATGAGCATTCATCACCCTAAAGTTTGTATGAAAAAGATGATTCAAAGTAAATAATAATTTTACTAATATGTTATTAATCTCATGAAGTAAAAAATCTTGAATGGGTCAACCACTGATGTAAAGCCTCCCTAGCTATGTCGAAACCCAAATAACATAGACTTCGGGTAACTTTGAAGCAGCGTGTCCCATTTTGTTCAGGTCAATGAAGTTTTAAGTAAACAGGTGAAAGTGCGAATAATATATAGCAAACTTACTGATTTTTTGGCACAATATGAATACGCACGTATCTTCTTGGTGCCCATAAAGCGTATCGATAGAACCTTTGTCCCCATTAACTGGCGCCAAAAAAGCGCACTGGTAAGAAACAAACATAATAAAATTAGAGATATAATCTTTAAAAGAATTTGACCTCAAAAGTCAAAGTCAAAGGCAAACTTCAGTTATGAACCTGTTACGAAAACTTTAAATAACACAACAACACATCTTCATTAAAACTGTTTTTTGATTATCTGCTCAAGTCAGGGTAAAAGAGCATTTGATTTACGCCAATTAATAACCCTATGTCTCATAGACGTTTAATGTCGTTTGGGCTAAGTAGTGTTCGTACTAATTAATAAATAACTTGTGAATAACTTGCGGGTATTTAATGGCACCCGTGGGTAATGGGTATGGGTTCATCTAACCCGTCACCCGTACTCATGATTTTTTCCTCACCCGCCACCCACCCGTCACCCACCAATGGGTACAACTTTTTACCCATACCCATGCCCGTGGGTAAACCCGTGGGTTTATGAAATAAAACAAAATCATAAAACTATGATATGTAAACTATTTATGAAACTGGGCAATAAGACATCATATTGATTTTCTAAATACCAAGTTCACAAAATACTTAATATCATGTCTGAAACTATATAAATTAATCATCATTACACCAAATCACATACATGTACTGAGATATATCATGTATATATCTTTGAAAGTTTATTCTTTCATATTCATCTTTTAGTCTTGTAACTCAACGAAACTGTTAGTTTACTATGTAGTCTAGATATTTTGGTAGTTATTAAATATATATCAACGACCTCTCAAATTTTTAAGCAGTATAATAAGTTTTATTTTAACACAAATGTTTTTAGGGGTACACTCGTGGGTATCTTAAATGTGTACACCCATGGTGGGTATGCGTTACCCGTCACCCACCCGCCACCTACCGATGGGTACAAATTTTCACCTACAACCCACCCACGGGTGAAAAATAACAGGATTACCCACCCACTTACGTGCGGGTACCCATGGGTTATGGGTTTTTTCTCGCCTGTTGCCATCCCTAAGTTAAATATGCTTGATTTGAATCAGGTCACTTTTTCAGTTTTGATTACAAAAACACTTATGTCTCTAATAATCTGAAATCTAATAGCTAAACTAAAATGGCTTATGTATTTGTATAAGGGGTGTAAAAAGGGATGACTCAACTGACACTATTAAGCTTATTATGGTCGGGTCTCTACGGGTCTTAAGGATGTTAGTCCAATCCGACGTAACCGAAGTGGTTATAAGGTCAGGTTCAGGTGTGTGATAGTGTGCCAATATCAGGTTTCGGGTTCAAACCGAATACACATTTAGACCCCAAATTATGTAAAAAGGGTTCAACCCAGATTGATCTATTCATAAAATGAGTTGAAATTGCACCGACATGTTAACTGTTTATTGCTTGCTTCCTAAAATGTAATAATTTTAGCCCTAATAAATTTATAAGAAATTGATTTTTGTTTGCCCTCAAAAGTCTCAATTATCAGATTTTAGAGCATCGAAACATCCCCTTAATCAAACTAAACTCAACGTCTCTTTGAGACATTCATTGCATCAACTGCTACTGTGATTCTTCTTGTGACAATATACATTGTCCTTTGCTGACTATTGATTCGACCAATACGTCTTATTGGTCCAGAAATTGGTCTCAACTATGTCCTACTTGCAACGTTCGTATAAAGAGATTTTCTTATTTTTATAATCTTGACGCATCTACACATCAATATGTTGGTGCTAAATTACATCCGAACTTATATACCCACCGATAGATCATAAGAACCCATTCGCTCCAAGCCATGTCCTTCATGCAAACCGCTGCGTGAAAGAAAGGTATAAACTCTACAACAATATTATAAATTATTAGTACAGTAAATGTGGCAATCCGTTTTTAACCCGAAACAACACATGCACTTGTCTATCTATTAACAAACTTATTGGCATATTATTGCATGCTGTTTTTTGTTTCCAGGTACAAATTTACATTTATGATGTTTATGTTTGATCAGCTTATTTTTTGGCTTATGTGCTTATGTAAATTTATATTAGCTAGCAAGCTCAACTTTTGAAGCTCATCAGCAAAGAAAAGTTAGCTAGTTGTTCAAATTCAAATAAGCTCATAAGCCAAAAAAACTAAGCTACTCCAAACACCTAGCTAGCTGTGAATGTATTGTTAATTAATAATGCCTTGTCATATTGAGAGCAAGTTAAGAGTATGAAGGTAGTTGTGTATATTTTCTAAAAAGGACCAAAAAACAACTAAGGTTAGAGTAACTGATATGAATAATAAAAACACGCAAAGACGCACTTGAAGGCCATTTGGAAAAGGTCATTTCTGATATAAAAAAGGTGAAAATGAAATCATTGGCATATTCATTTGAATTAAAGAAAATCATATTATGGCCAAAGAGGATCAAACGACCGTTTATGAAATTCCTAGCTTCTTTTTTGCTTGAGCCTCGTTCGTTTGTCTAAGCAGCGTTTTATCCCTATCACCAGCAAGTAGAATGGGCCAAAAAAACTTCTTGCTTATTTCAAATCTTTTTAAGCCTACTATCTAAACAGTAAGGGGGTGTTTGTTTCGGCTTATATAGCCGGCTTACGGCTTATTTGGCTTTGGGCATATGTTTCATAAGTCCACTTTTTGTGGCTGATTTTGAAACTTCTCGGGTGAATTTAAATAAGCCGAAAAATTTCAAAATAAGCCACAAAAGTGAGCTTATAAAGCATAAGCCTAAACTCAAATAAGCTATAAGCCTACTACATAAGCCTACTATCTAAACACTAAGGGGGTGTTTGTTTCGGCTTATATAGCCAGCTTACGGCTTATTTGGTTTTGGGCGTATGTTTCATAAGTCCACTTTTTGTGGTTGATTTTGAAACTTCTCGGCTTATATAAGTTGATTATGACATAATGAATTTATATAAGCCGAAAAGTTTCAAATAAGCCACAAAAGTGAGCTTTATCTAAACAGTAAGGGGGTGTTTGTTTCGGCATATATAGCCGGCTTACGGCTTATTTGGCTTTGGGCATATGTTTCATAAGTCCACTTTTTGTGGCTGATTTTGAAACTTCTCGGGTGAATTTAAATAAGCCAAAAAATTTCAAAATAAGCCACAAAAGTGAGCTTATAAAGCATAAGCCTAAACTCAAATAAGCTATAAGCTACTACATAAGCCTACTAACTAAACACTCAAGGGTGATGTTTGTTTCGCTATCTAGCCAGCTTACGGCTTATTTGGTTTTCGGCGTATGTTTCATAAGTCTACTTTTTGTGGTTGATTTTGAAACTTCTCGGCTTATATAAGTTGATTATGACATAATGAATTTATATAAGCCGAAAAGTTTCAAATAAGCCACAAAAGTGAGCTTATAAAGCATAAGCCTAAACTCAAATAAGCCATACGCCTACTACGTAAGCCATATGACTACTTAAAAAGCTATAATTTACACCTAGAAACTACAAATTCAAACACACTGATTTGGTTCCCCTATATCTTTTAAACCTTCACCCCCATAAGACACCTTCATCTGAGCAACCACAATGCTTAACCACCATCTCCACCGCTTCACCATCACCACTCACCACCAATTCAACTAAACCCTAAACCACCACTTGAAAAGAAACAATTGCAAACTAATTTAAAATAACACATACCTTTAATCTAGGATACGTATGCTAATAAAAAAGTTTAACCAATAAGGCACCTCTCCAACCATCAAAACCTTAACTCTCACATACCACCCTTGATTTTATGAAGTAAAAGTCTTTTAATATCTGAAAGTGCCACTTAAAGCTACTAATAGGCAAAAGGGTAAAACTTACTTTCTGTCTAGCAATATATGAAGTGAATTAAATGAATTTAGAGAATTAGTTGACACTTACAGAAAATATACGACCATCGCGTGTCGGTGCAATAGAGCGAGTGACACCGTCTTTTCTGCTTTTGGCTTCAGTTGATGGGATTATCGTGTGTTCCATGTTAGCATTACCGACTATAACCTCAAAGCCCTGCATTTTACCTGTAAGATCAGATAGACATATGAGTGCACAGGATTCCCGTCTTTCTTTTGTTATTAGTAAATATCCCTTTTTCTCAATCAACATATTTATATGTTCTGATTTGTTGTTGTTGCTCCTTTACTTTTATCAACCTCCTAACTACTTTATGTCCGTTGATGTTTGCTAAAGAAAAGACCAGCCTATGTATGTTTTAGTAGGTCATGGTATTTTTAACCATCCATTTATAGGAAATGATTTTGCACCATATTCAGTACCGCATCAACTATATATGAAATTTTTTAAGCATTTGATGGAGGATGAAAATAATTCTGATATTGTGAAAAGTTGAAATAGGACGAACTAAACAATGTGGCAAAGATTTGGTTTTGTATTCCATTCTCTAACGACGGGCATAATATTCCTGTATACTCGATGCTCCTACTATCTAAACAGTAAGGGGGTGTTTGTTTTGGCTTATATAGCCGGCTTACAGCTTATTTGGCTTTGGGCATATGTTTTATAAGTCCACTTTTTGTGGCTGATTTTGAAACTTCTCGGGTGAATTTAAATAAGCCGAAATATTTCAAAATAAGCCACAAAAGTGAGCTTATAAAGCATAAGCCTAAACTCAAATAAGCTATAAGCCTACTACATAAGCCTACTATCTAACAGCTAAGGAGGTGTTTTGTTTTTGGCTTATTAGCCCGTACGAGCCTATTTAGTTTGGTGCATGTATCATAATCCACTTTTTGTTGTGATTTTGACACTTCTCGCTTATTTAAGTTTGATTAAGACATAATGAAATTTATATAAGCCGAAAATTTCAAATACCCACAAACGTAAGCTACTAACGCATAAGCCTAAACTCAAATAAGCAATAAGCCCTACTACATATCCTACTATCCTAAAACATAAAGGGGTGTTTGTTTCGGCTTTACTATAGCCAACTTACGTCTTATTTGGTTTTGGGAGCATGTTTCCATAAGTCCAACTTTTGTGTGATGATTTTGAAACTAAGTTCTTTCTCGGGCTTAATAAGTGATTATGACATAATGAAATTATATAAGCCGAAAAGTTTCAAATAAGCCACAAACGTAAGCTTATAAAGCATAAGCCTAAACTCAAATAAGCTATAAGCCTACTACATAAGCCTACTATCTAAACACTAAAGGGGTGTTTGTTTCGGCTTATATATCTAGCTTACGGCTTATTGGTTTAAGGGCGCATGTATTCCATAAGTCCACTTTTGTGTTTGATTTGAAACTTCTCGGCTTATATACATAGATTATGACATAATGAATTTATATAAGCCGAAAAGTTTCAAATAAGCCACAAAAGTGAGCTTATAAAGCATAAGCATAAACTCAAATAAGCCATACGCCTACTACGTAAGCTATATGACTACTTAAAAAGATACAATTTACACCTAGAAACTACAAATTCAAACACACTGATTTGGTTCCCCTATATCTTTTAAACCTTCACCCCACACCACAGATAAAATTATGCAAGTAAAACTAAAATTAGAAGTAGACTAACCTGCAACTCCTCATTTTTCATACCATTCCTGTAAAGACATAAAATGTACATATTATCAAAACAAATAAGATTGAATCTTTATAATAATAAAAAAAGATCAAAGCTTGAAATAAGAGACAATTAACTGCTACCTTGGCTTGTGTAGTGTATTTCTTGACCCTGTCGGAATCCTTGTACACCGCTGGCATCAACTCAGCCGCCTCTGCTTCCCATTAGATCTAAAAAACCCGGCCTGCTATCGATTTCGTGTGTGTGTGGTGGTTGTGTGTGTTATGAGAGAGAGAGAGGTGTGAAGATTTAGTGTGTGTGTGTGTGTTTTTAGGGATGGGGGAGAGATGAAAGAAGTGGAGGAGAGGGTAGATGGATGTTGTAGGTGGATCGGTGGGAAAAGAGAGAGTGGGATGAGCGAGAGAGATGACAAAGCAGAGAAGAAACACGTAGCAAATAAAGTGGCACGTGAAAGGTTGAATATTCGGGTAACATTAAATAGCGGGTCAGGGTCGCAACCGGGTCAAACTGCCGGAACCAGCCAAAACCCGCCAGAAACAGCCGGGTCGGGTCGGTTTGCATTTAATGCATTTATGACCCAAGTTCCCATGATTAATAAAGGTAATAATATAAAAATATTTTTTACGTTTCTTAATAAATTATAAAATGATTAATTTCATATATCATCTTACTTTCATGATTAATTTCATATATATCTAAGGTGCAAATATTTAATGCATAATGTACAATGTTTTTAATGAATGTTTGAGTATATATGAAATTTCCAACTAAAAAGAAAAGAGAGATGAAATTGTCGTGTTATAAAATTATTCTTTTAGTTAAATGATTGTATGTTACTGCATTTTTCAATTAAAATTTGATCATTTTACGTTGTATGCATAAATGTTACATAAAATACTTAACAAAAATATTACAACTATAACTATCTGCCGCTATAAAATCTCGTTATATCAACTTTTAAAAATGGTTACTAAAAATCAGTTACCCTGGCCGTTTTTAGATAATAATAAAATCCCGTTATTTCTCAACTCGTCAACCCAAACCCCAAACTCACCGGATCCACCACACCGGCGACCATTAACAACGACTCAACTCACTACAGTTAGTCAGTTAGTTACTGTTAACCTAACAATTATCTACTTCATTTTCAACTAACCGCACCTGTGTACTAATCAATCGATGTGCATTTTATTGCTCCATATAATCACCTAGTCAGTCAGGTACTACTACTTATTCATCTTTTTTTTTTCTTTTATATAATTTTTTTTTATGTTATTGATTGTGAAACTATGCCCTAGAAATGTTGATTAATTGACTCATCCCTAATTTTGTAGCTAGTTTCTATTATATGCACATTATTTCTAGTCCACCTTCTATTATACTTTTTACGTAAGCCGGAGGTCTTTTTTTATATTTGTAGTCGACTTTAAGCATTTTGTTAGTATCACCTTTTGTTATGAATTTTCGGAAAATGATTGGGAGGCCTAAAAAATATGTGGCTAAATAGATGTGGTAATAAGTTATTGGTCTGTGAAGAAGTGGGTCCGCCTGCTGTCCAAACCAAACACGATGCTAACACATAAGTTTAGGCATATAATTAGGCATACCAAAGGTAGAGAGACTTCTTGTAGGGGTGCTCTTTAGAACTGCACTTTTTTTACATAGGGTATGGTTGGTAAAATTATCCGTAAGAGTTAGCAATAGCGGCAAACGACAGGAGTTAGCAGTAGTTGTTTCTCTTATAAAAGCGTTTTGTAGTGTAGTTGTAAATTTTAGAACTGCACTTGTTACATAAACCGAAGGTCTTTCCAGAAGGTAGGTCTACATCGTTATTTGTAATCGGCTTTAATTATTTTTGTTGTATCACCTTTTGTTATATATTTTAGAACCACATCATTTACATAAGCCGGAGGTCTTTCTAGAAGCAGTCTCTCTACCTTTGTGTAGTGGTAGGGTTGAGTTTAAATATTTTGGTAGTATCATGATACGAACCTATCCCATACTAGGCTCGTATCGGTTTATAAGTCCAAGTGTAGAACTCACTCAAAAAGCTAGCTTGTTTGAGGAGGGGACACCTAGACATTATAAACCATCAACCAATCCCATATTTGGCCGATGTGGGATCATAACATATCACCTTTTGTTATAATTTTTTTAGCATTTTAGAGGCGCTCTTTAGAACCGCAATGGCAAAACTAGCAGTAGCGACAAAGAGTAGAAGTTAGTGGTAGTTGTTTCTCTTATAAAAGGTTTTGTAACGTAGCTGTATGTGTGATTTGAAAGCGTAAACTGACGTAAAAGCTAAACGCTTCTTCAAGTAGCGTTGCATTTATGAATAATCGCTAAATGTTCTTTGCCAAACGAGCTGTCAACTTGAAACGCCAAATGCTCCAAAACACTCTTAAAAGCTCCTCGCCTGACATACCCATAAGCCGGAGGTCTTTCTAGAAGCAGTCTCTCTACTTTTTGGCAGGGGTATTACTGTCTACATCATACCTCCCCCATACCCCACACACCAGGTGGATTGGGTGTTGTTAATATGATGATGTAGCAATGTTGTAGTTTATTGCTACTTGTAAGTAGGGAATAGTGTGTGAAAGTTGATTAGTATGGTATAGAGATTTGAGTTTGACTTTGGTTTAGTTGAGTTAGATCACTGATTTTGGCATACTAGGTCTGGTACATTGTGCAGTTATGTTGAATATATGGATTGTCAATTGTGTTGGCGTAAGTGCTTGTGAAAGATCTGTCTAAAACTTTGGAATTATAGTCATTGTCATAATCGTTATTTTGCTGATTGATTTGAGTCTGTGTATGAGGTGATTAAGATTGTTTAATTTCCTGCTTGTAAGCAAAAGCAGATTAGCAGCTTTAGAGTTAGAACTTTTAGAGATAGTGTATGGATTTGCTTATTTCACGTCTTTGAGTCTTTCTTTAGTTAGCTTTTGAGTAGAGAGAAGAAGGTTAGGGGTCTTTGATTGAATCTTTTAAGGGTATATTTGAAGGCAAATAGGCCAATTTTATACCAAAATAAGCTGATAAGCAGCTCCCAGCCTTGCTTTTAAATAGTTACTTTACATGTGACTAACTCAGTTGTTTTGTTTGTTAGTTGGATGTATAGATAATAAGCATGAGCGGAGAAGGGACGGAAGAGACTCACAAGAATATCGAAAAACTGTTGCACTCGAAAAACATTCCAAAACGATCAATCAAACGAAAATCTCATGGGAACACTCAGAGTACTCCAATGTCTAAGAAAAAAGTTGTTGACTATTTAACTAACAGCAAAAGGAATGACATCAAATGTAGAAATGCTTGTCACAAAACAGCCAAATCCATGAGTATGGCGTCATTAGAGGGTGACCAAAACCAGTTGGCCACTGGTTCGGATGAAAATGCAGATTTCGAAAAGGGAAATTTTACTTCTGAGAATATTAAGCGGAGGCGAAAGCGAAAGCAAAAAAGGGCGAACAACAAAGTTGAAATTGACGAAGCTGCCAAGCTGCAAAGGAGGACAAGGTACCTTCTCATTAAAATGAGAATTGAACAGAACCTTATAGACGCGTACTCAACTGAAGGCTGGAAAGGTCAGAGGTATATATACTTTTTAGTTTTTGTTATCCAAAAAGTTTGTTCTGAACACTATTGAAATCCCTATTGTAATTGTTCTGATATATCCTCTTAACACTTTGGAGTGACCTTGTTATGCTTATTTTTTATTCAGTCGAGAAAAAATAAAACCAGAAAGAGAACTCCAAAGAGCCAAAAAGCAGATACTACAATGTAAACTTGGACTCCGTGATGCCTTACACCAGCTGGATTTACTCAGCTCAGATGGATCCATTGATGATTCTGTAATAGGTCCAGATGGAACTGTACATCATGATCATGTATGTATTCAGTGTCTACATTAGTCAATTACAAGTCCCTACTATATGCCTTACAGCTTGATAGTTCAATGTAGTTATGTGGCATAGCATGTTTTGAGAAGTTAGTTTTTTAGAACTCAAAAAGCCAACTAGCACCTCTCAATTCCTCGTCAAAACTCGGAAGAATAATTGAACAAAATCTCTCGTTGTCTTTCCGAGATATTTCTGTTTTTACGATTTTTGTTTCATTATGGACCCTGTAATAGGCTAATAGCACAAGTATGTGTCTCTTTTCCAGACATATTGTAATTTCTCTCTTTATTCGTCTACGATCATATTAATAATGATTTGGTTACTTGTTATATTTAGATACACTGTGCCAAGTGTAAGCTGAGGGAGGCATTTCCTGATAATGATATAATATTGTGCGACGGGACCTGCAATTGTGCATTTCATCAAATGTGCATCGACCCTCCTCTTCTAACTGAAAATAGTAAGCTCTTCTTAAATCTTACCTATTATCTCATCTTGTCAAATGATCAATTCTAATTTTTTCTAAAACACAATTCATATGTTATTTTTATGATTTCCCAGTTCCCCCAGGAGACCAAGGTTGGTTTTGTAAATATTGCGTATGTAAGACTGAAATCATAGACGCAATGAATGCACACCTGGGAACAAGCTATACCAATGACAGCAATTGGCAGTGTCTGGGCAGGTTGTCTGACAGGTGGTTCTGGTTGTGGTGATTTGTCTCTTAGGTTTGTTAGTGACCTTTTGATCACGCGTCAGGTCGGTAGTATTTGAATCTCGTATCTTTGCTCCTTGTCTCGTGTCACATTTCATAACTATTTGTTCTATCTTTTCATTTAGGATGTCACGAAATATTCATATGATAGTATGCTGCTACTGCCAATCAACCATTAAACCCTCATTCTATAATTCAAATACCCTTTGACTAATTTAGAAATGATGCATTTGCCAAAGGGTGCTATTATAAATAATAGAGTTTGTCTCCCTCCTTTGATATGTATGTGCTGCATTACACATCAGAACCTTACATGTTAGATCTTGTTTATAGGCTACCAGTTAAGACGAGGTTGGATTGAATAATACGTCAAAAAGGTTTACTAGTTGAATTAAAAGGTCAATTTGAGTATTGGGCCATATGTCAAGTGGGTTGGGTCTCAGTTACTTTTTTCATGCGTTTCTTATTGATTGCACTAGAACAATAGCATAAACACATAATAAAATGACAGCAAGAAAGTAAAAGGCATAATACAATAGCCAAGATATCACAATACTGTCTTCTTCACGAATAAAATTGTAAGTTAAATATAAACATCAAACATTTAATTCGTCCATTCAGATAGTGTTTATTTGATTTTCTTACAAGAATGCTTTGTGATACTAAAAGTATCCTTTGCTTTGAAAATTAAAAAACTATTGGATAAACTATTTGGTTTTATAAAAATGTTGAAATCCTTCTCTAATCTACAACACTAGTTTTTATTGTTTATTTGAAGTTATAGAAAACATATTTGGAGCTAACGTATTTTAATATGACTTCTTTTCTGGAAGGAGTACTTGAAAGTTTTCAAAAATGACTCCTATATTTTGTCCTAAATAGTACGTGTAGTAATTCTTCATAGGTCAGGGAAAGTTTGATTTGACGATGGCTTAAACTGTGTTATGACTAGTATGGTTGGTGTATTGTGCACAATAGAGATAAATTTGGATTTTCACTGCTCCCAAGGAATATCGAGTACTTTACCACGACAATTCCTTTTCAACTCATTTTTAAATTCAAATTGAAACATCAGTTGTGAATATTCTGTAGAATACAATGATATTTCCATGCTATGGGAGTTAGAACTTTATAAAAATGCATTGCTAAAAATTCTTGCTACTTTCATCAATTTAAAGAACATAATCAGATGGTTTTTGGAACAGGAGATATTTAAGGTTGAAGCCACATTACCTGATGACGGGGATACTGTACTTAATCAAGAAGATTGGCCGTCAGATGAATCTGGAGATGATGATTATGATCCAGACAGAGTTGAAAAACGTGAAAACAGTTGCAGCAACGACCAAGTTTGCTCTGATGGTGGATCTTCTAATGATGACGCCACCAGTAACTACAGTTTACAGTCACTAGAGGATGAAGATCTTGATGATGAATCTCTGAAGTTAAGTATAACTATGGGTCTCGAAAGCACCTCCGCTGATGTTATTGGCCAGGGTTCTGGTTCGGGTTCAGATGTTGACTTCATGAGTGGTCGCAGACAACGTCAATCTGTTGATTACAGGAAGCTTTATGACGTAAGTACAATGTTTATTTATAACCTATGTTGTATATGTAATTGTTTCCTGTATTTTTTTTTCTTCAAAGTATAAAGCTTGTGGAATATAAGAAGAAAAAAGATGGACTGCAGTTCTGCTATTAGCTTTATTGGTGAATCTCCAATAAAAGTATGTTGTTTCCCGTATTAATAACCAAGGAGTTCAATACATCTGCTATGCTGAACATCGATGGCCATAATTTTCAATTTTTTATTTTTCCTTTTTATCGTCCAAAAATAAACTTGAGCACTGGACCTATTACGTGTTAAAAAAGTGCATGAGTAATTAGCATTGGTTATGTTAATTATACAGGAAATGTTTGGGAAAGATGCTTATTGCAACGAACAAGTAGTGGAGAGTAGTCTGGGCCCACTAACAGTAAGCGGAGAGAAGAGAAATAGAGAGTTCAGATGCAGCCCAGCACTATAATTGACTCTTTGCGCAAACTGAGAAAGTGTAAAAGGATGTTGGTGGGGAGCAGAGGATACGGTTAGGATAACGAACTTGAAACGCGGAGCCCGAGCGTCAGGCGATGACACTCCCACGGCTGACACAAACTTATCATGCAAAGAGACAAAACGTTCATTTTTCAGGATTCCTGCTGACGCTGTAGAGGTACTTTCAATTGTTTTTACTATTTGTAACCAATTTTCATGACTCTGCTTATATAAAGGGTAATTTTGGGTTGTGTGTGAGCTTACAAGGTTGGACAGGTAACATTGGGGAGATACTAGTTAAACCAGGTTGTAATGCGGTTAAACTCTATTTTGAAACCCCCGTTCAAACTCTGAGATTGTATTTGTAATCTCACTTTACAAACTAGTTGATTTTTTTAGATTTTGTAAAATTGATTAATAATACATTTTAAAAAATGTTGATTTTTCGGGCAATATCAAGTCCTGAATGTTTTACGAAACACAATGGGCCTATTTTGACCCATTGCCTAACTCTCCCAACTGGCCCATCTTGCCACCTATAGTTTTTCTACTTATGTAATTACTTACTACTGTTCAGTGCTAGTGGCATTGAGTACTTTCTTATTTCTCTTCTTTGTGTATTATATCAGAAACTCCGCATTGTGTTTGCAACGAATCAACTCCCTTCTCGAGCTCTAAAAGAAGAACTTTCCAATCAGTTAGGTCTTGATCCTGAGAAGGTAATTATTTTCTGGTATTTGTAGTCAAAGTGAAAATAAGAAATTTATATACCATCTTAGGCTATATATAGGACCGTATATTTCAATTACAGCTAGAAACAGGTGCGTTTTGACTTTGGTATTCTTCTTTTTTGCATGCAACTGGTTATCTTTCAAGCTTAAGTACAGATCAGAGAATAGTGGTAGAACTTTTGTGAAATAAACACAGTGCCAGGGACGCAACTTGAGCGTTGTTGGTGGAGGGGTCAACTTGAATTTTTATTTTATTTTAGGGGGGCCGATATACATTACGTTGAAAATTTTGTATTAAAAATAAATAAAACCATATATCAAAGGGTATAAAATGCACATAGGCTCAAAAAATTTGGAGGGGCCACAACCCCCCTCGGTCCCTTCTAAGTTCCGTCCATGCACAGTGCCTCGTCTAAGAACGACGTGGGCTGATGTTTACACGAAAAAATACAGCATAGTTTATCATTAAAGTAATGTTATACTATTGACAAAAACAAAGCATAATTTGTGGTTGATTATGAAGAACAACCTGAGTATCTGGTGTCATTTTCACATAAAAGTATGATGGACTTTATGTGTCATTACTCATTTTTTCAGGTGCGCAAGTGGTTCAAAAATGCACGCTACCTATCTCTTAAAACCCAAAAGGTGAGTTCGTAGATGTTATGGTTCGTATTAATGAGTACCACGGTGCTGTATTTGTATTGTCTACTTGCATTGAGCATAACATATCGCTGTCAGAGATTTAAACCTCCAAAGATATTGTGCTTCCTCTACTCCAAATCAGAGCCACAAGTAGAGTTTTGGAAGTCAGTCACCGAACTTATAAAAACCTCATAGTCCAGATTTGATGCTTCCATTTTTTTTTCAGTTGAATATAGTAGGATTTTTTTTTTTTGGGTAACCATGGTTTCTGACCTTTTGGCCGACTAATCCACGGGGTTTGAACCCACTGCCACACAGACTCAAACCAGGTAAAGCCCTCCCTTTTCAGGAGGTTGGCGTGGCCACTTCAAGGTTGTTTATTTCTTTCAGTTCGTAAACATGTATGTTTTACAATAGACACTTTTATGTCCAAAACTTTTTAATTTTGTTATAAAACTATTTTATGATTACAAAATATGTATCATTGCAATAATAATATGATTCATCTAATAAACAAATCTAGTAGACTTCATGCATTACAGTACTCGTTGGCAGCTTTTGAACAGTTCAAACCTTTTACCCCCGTTTCTATACTTGGTGCCCCCTTGACATATTTGATATCAAACATAACCCAAATCAACCCTTCTATAAGAAAATGAGTCAAAAGTGTCACCTATAATGAAATCTAATCACTTATGTTTGAATTTCACGGGAAATATGCAGTTAGCTGAGGATATACCAACTCAAAATGATGATCCTTCGATATCAAAAGAATGTGGATCAGCACCGGTGAAGAATGAATCTATTGACAAAACTCTACCCGTGAATTTGCCGATAAATGTTGGCCATACACCAGATGACAGACGTCCAAAAAAATTCCGTAGGAGAAAGAATGCCAGCTCAGCGACTAGTTCTGCAATGCAGCAGCAGGACGATGGGGACTTGCATCTTTCAACATCAGCTAACAAGGTACTGTTAGCTTTAAAATTTCCAATTATTATCTTGGCTCTGAAAGATACAATCTAAGATTCTTGTTTAGTATATAATTCTTTTTATGGAATTTAGTTTAAAATTTTCAAGTAGCCCTTTACTTAAGCAACGCCTCGAGGTGGAAAAATGGGTTGGTAACACGTCAAATAGGGTTACTTTTTGGGTACGAGGCGAAACAAGGCAGGTAGGTTCAACCAAAACACTTGATATCAAACAAAAATTATTAAAACTATATATAATAATTTTTGTGTTACCACAAGGCTCCCTGTTCTATTTTTTCTTAAAGAGTTGGTATAGTTTTTGAGGAGAAATGACGTGCAGTGCGTGCTAATTTCGACAAATTCATCCATAAATGAGTCTGACATGTCAAACTAATAGAATTTATAGAAAAAGTTAGTCAAAAAATCAGCGTGTCAACAGTTTACCAGAGTATATGTTCAATGCAAAAACCTTCCATTTTTTTAATTATTTTATTATTAAAAGGATATAGCTTTCGACGTTCGTGATCGTATTCTATGATAAACAAAATAATTGCATGTGTTAACATCTTGTTGTTTGTCCGAAACTTTGTTAAGGTTGATGGTGGCGTAGATGTTGTAGAAGATGGTGCAAGCTTAAAAATGCTAGAAGATAACGCAAACAAGGAAACAAAAGAAGCCGTAGTCAATGATGGCACTAGTGACGGTGACGACCAACATACAGCAATTGCAGCTGAAGCACACATGGAGAAACTTTGTTTTCTAAAGACAAAGTTAGAAAAACTACAACAGGTATTACTCCTAAGAACACCAAATCGAAAAGCTAAAACGACAGCATCATCATCTATTGACCACAATGACGTCATCTTCTTTCCTGTTGCACACCTTAAGGAAAAATCCTGAATTTGCACATACTTAATCATCACTACCCCCTTGTCTCACCTTGTATTGTATTAAGAGTTAACCGGCTCTTTCATAATTTAGCACACATTAATTATATCTCGTTATTGAAACAAACCAAGTTGGGCTGACCAATCCGAATTGACTCCGTGTCGTTACGTGACCGCTCATGTTCAACTGCGGTCTTGTTCTCTCTTTTGTTCATTTAACACACACAAGTAACATTGCGAAACAAGATAGACAAAATATGAAAACGACATATTTATTAAACATAAACGAGAGAAATAGATATGATAAAGAGTAAGCAGTTATTACGTTAACAATAACTACAATCTGAAGTTGCAGTTATCATAAAATAAAAAGGGACGAGCTTAATTATATAGCTCTGGCTCCTGACTAATGTAAAGTACCATAATGAACTTTAAGGGCAATTAAGAGTGATTAGGCGAACTAAAAACCTAGAAATAGGCATTTAATGTGTGGTCATATAAGATGCATAATCGAAATTCATAATTAGATTTTATGTGAGAGATTTCAATGTCTTTGACCAAAATATTGATATCAAACTATTGTTTTAATTGTTTCTCCAAGCATTTGTTGTTATGGAACTCATTGTATACTTTTTTATAAATGTTAACTGTAACTGAGACACAAGTCAGAGAGATTATAAATTATGCATGAGCATTTTGCAGATAAATGAAAAACCATGTGACTTCTTCCAACATTCATTGCCCTTTAATTTTGGAGGCTATATTATTCAATACCATGCTATGCTCAAATTCCTTACTAGACCTTAGCGAAAGGGAACTCTACGACCGTACATGCTCAGACTTATTCTAGGCATCCCCAAGTCAAAATTATTTCGTTAATAATGGCGGGTTAATACCTCCTTTCGTCAGTCATCTTTACCAATATACTTCTATTATGTGATTAGGGAGGGACCAACACTTTATGCGTAGTAAATGCTGGACTATCAAACGTATCAGTCAAGTTTTTAATTTGCTCTTTTCACTATGTAAAGCTGGTCCTGCTTATAGGATCTATGCTATATATGCTCACTATAGAGCATGCTAACTAATAGAACAATTATCATACTTATAGGGAGGCCGAGAGTTATCACAATGTGTACAATGTTAGTTAATGACTAAATGATTTAAAGGGTACTTTCATAATTTTTTTTCTTCATTCTATAATTTTTTTTCTTCATTCTTTCTTTTAGATCCACTCATCTAATCTCCCTTCAATCCAAAAATATGGCGATTCCCAAGATCCACTCATCTAATCGATTTGCCTAACCTGTTTGATTTCCATTCATCGAATAACGTTTGATTTGTGTAGATCGATAATAGCTTTCTCTAATCTCTCTTGTTAGATTCGACGTGATTTTTAGAATTAGGGTTTCGATTTCTAATCGATTTCTTGGTTCTAAGTAATTACCATTCATCTGATTTAGTGAGATCTAGGGTTTGTTATTCATTGTTATCTGCTAAATCCCTCTTTATTTGATTCGACGATAATCATTAGGTTTTAGATCTCCCTTCAATCCAAAAAAGATCAATTTCTTCGGTTCGTTCATGGCAGGTGACAAAAGATCGTTTTTATCCAAGGAGGATCTTACTGGAAAGATTTCCAAGACGGTATTTGTTACTAACTTCCCTGATCATATTACTGCCCGTGACCTTTGGAATGTATGCACAGCTTATGGTAAGGTTGTCGATGTGTATATTCCTCTAAAGAGGTCCAAAACAGGTAAGAAATTTGCCTTCGTCCGCTTTCTCAAGGTGGATAACATGGAGAGACTTATTGAAAATTTATGCACCATTTGGATTGGGCGTTTTCATTTACATGCTAATCCTGTAAGATTCCAAAGAGAATCTATGGCTTCGTTTGTGCAGCCATCTAAAGTGAAGATTAATACGGGACCTGTTAAAAACTCTTTTGCGTCTGTTTTGAAATCCAATGATCATAAGGGCTCTCCATCGTCTGATTCCTCCCCAGCAATTGTGATGGATGACTCTTGCATTGTTGACAATGACCTCTCTTGCTCCTTAATGGGTAAAATTAAGGATATCAATGCTTTATCAAATATTTATGTTATTTTTGCTGACGAAGGCTTTGATAATGTCAATATATCTTATTTGGGTGGATTTTGGATCCTTATTGAGGCATGTTCTGTTGCATCAAAAGAGAAAATGCTCAATCATGAGGGTTTAGCTTCTTGGTTCTCAGAACTATGCATTGCTGATCCATCTTTTGTCAGTGAAGACAGACTTGTGTGGATATCTATTGAAGGACTTCCTTTTAACACTTGGAATAATAATGCATATGCGAAAATTATCTCCCAGTGGGGTACTTTGTCTGAGGTCGACACCACTCTAGATTCTTCCTCTTCTGCCAAGAAGATTTGTGTTGTAACACCCCCAAATTGGGTCGCAGCGGAATATGGGTCCGGGGCGTGTTACTTCATAGATCAATAACACAAGATATATATAGAACGACCAAAAAGTCG